>PVJS01052297.1:10000-13663 GCA_004027185.1 Glis glis
TTTCCCCCCAATAGTAATATTTTGCAAAACTATAGTGTAGTATCACAACCAGGATATTGATATTGATACAATCCACCTATCTTGTTCAGATTTCCTGTTTTATTTATATGCATCTGTGTGTGTGTGTATGCGCGCGTGCGTGTGTGCACATGCACATGTTTAGTTTTATGCAATTCAATCACATGTGTGGATTTATGTATCCACCATCACAATTTAGATTCTGACTAGTTTCCATCATCATAAGAATCCTTGTGTTGGCAGTTCATAACCATACCCACCTCCCTAAACACACCATACCTAACCCCTAGCAACCATAATCTCTTCTCTGCTTCTCTTCTACTTTTTGTCATTTCATTATTATATACATGAAATCATACATTATGTAACCTTTTTGGGATTGACTCTTTTCCCTTGGGATAATTCCCTTGAGAGCCAGCCACGTTGTTCCCCATGTTGATAGTTTATTCCTTTTTATTGCAGTAGCATTCCATGGTATGGATGTACCAGTTGTTGAACCATTTACTTGTTGATCGACACCTGGGTTGTTTCCAGTTTGGAGCTATGAATAATGCTATGAACACTGGTGTATAGGTTTATATGTGAATATAAGTTTTCATTTCCCTGGGATAAGTGCCCAAGAGTACCATTGCTGGGTCATATGTTAGTTGCACATCTAGTTTTATAAGAAACTGCCTGCTAAACTCTTTTCCAGCATGGCTGTGCCTATTTCATAATGTTTAGAAAAGAATTTTGGCTGGCAGGGGCAGATGGAGAAAGAAGTATACAGAGATCTAGTGTTTGAAAGTGCATTGTGAGAGCCAGGTGTGGTGGCACACACCTGTAATCCCAGATCTTGGGAGGCTGAGATAGGAGGATCTCAGGTTTGTGGCCAGCCTCAGCCACTTAGTGAGGCCCTCTGCAATTTAGTGAGACCCTGTTCCAAAATAAAGAATAAAATAGGGCTGGGGGTGTAGCTCGGAGGTAGAATGCCCCTGGGTTCAATCCCCAGTACCATAGAAAAGAAAAAAAAAGTGCATTGTGATGAGTTCATGGAACAGCAAGATGTTTCATGCTGCTGGCATAGAGTCTGGGCTTAGCTGAAGAGGGAACACAGATTTGGTACTCATTCAGTCATTAAGTGAATATTTATTGAACTCTTACCTGTGTCGGGCACTGTTCTAGGCACACTAGAAGCACAGTCTCCAAAGGCCTGGGTCTAGCAGAAGAGACAGATGTGAAATAATGTGAAATGCATACTGCACAAATGGGGAAAGAGAATCTCGAGAGCATATGAGGGGGGCATCTGCTGACCTTTGGTACTTTGCAGGACACCATACCGGTCTCTTCCTGGGTCCCAGCACATAGTAGGCAATCAATAAGTATTTGATACATGTTGAATGAATGATCTAATACAGTGTACACTATCCCTGTGAGTGTGGCGGAGCTGTTGCCTCTGTAAGCAGTTATATGTCTCAGTCCCACCATGTGGGTAAAAGGGCAGAGGCTTGGTTCAGACACCCCACCCTGGAGTGAATTACTGCACTACAGATTGGAAGCCAGCATGACATATAAAAGGTTGGAATGCTCTACTGTAAATTTTTAATTGTTAAACAAGCAAAGAGAGTTGTAAATTCCATGTGGCGGGACAGTATTGCGTATTATGCCTGTTGCTGCCACCAAGGTTTCTTATCAGCCCGTTGGGATTTCACAACCTCTTGTGCTTCTTGCATGTTACAGGGGCCCCTCTGCAGGGTCTCTGGGGCATGGTGCAATGCCATCCCTTTTTCCGTGGGGGTGGCCCAGGTTGTATGTGCATCCTTTCTGACTTCCCTTCATTCCATCTCATGCCTAGATTTTCTCCAAAGGAACATCCAGTGCTCGCCCTGCCAGGAGCTCCAGCCCAGTTCCCTGTCCTGGAGGAACACAGGTCACTCCAGAAGTACATGGTGTGGTCAGACAAGATAGTGAAGACGGGGGAGGCCCAGATCCATGCCCATCTCACTCGGCCCTATGTGGGCATTCATCTGCGCATTGGCTCTGACTGGGTAACTTCCCCTTCCTCTCGATGGCTGACTTGCTGAGATGACCCAGTGCCTGCAGGGATTGACCCCACGTACCAGCCAGGGCAGAGAGAGCTCTTCAGCCAGAGCTGTGAGATCGTGTCCTATCATCCCACCATAGCACACATCAGAAGTATAACTCTACAGTGCTTCCTGGCCAGTTCTCATTTTAACAACTTTGCTTTGTATCCTCATTTTGCAGATAGATAAACTGAGGTATCAAGCTAGGTCCCAGGCCAGGCAGCAAGCTGAGAAAGGACCACAGCTCAGAATCCTCTCTCCCAGCTTAGTGGTTAGCTAGTAGACTCATTGTTGAAAAATGAACTGTAAGCCAGGCGTGGTGACGCACACTTGTAATGTCAGTACTTGGGAGGCTGAGACCGGAGGATCCGGGTTCACAGCTAGCCTCAGTTACTTAGTGAGACCCTCCACAACTTAGTGAGACCCTGTTTCAAAATAAAGAATAAAAAATAGGGCTGGGGGTATAGCCCAGAGGTAGAATGCCCCTGGGTTCAATCCCCGGTACTGCAAAAAAAAAAAAAATGAACTATGGGTTTTGGGTGAGACTCCCAAGAAATGAAGATGTCATCCTTCTAGAATTTGGAGGCTGCTTAAAGGCACAGAAACCTCATCAGATTATCCTCTGTGTGAAAATAACAGAACTAGTATAGACAGTCTTACATAAGGAGATAACTTACATAAGGAGATATGACATATAGATGTGTTAGAAATACTCATTGTTGAAAATTGAAAAAATGCTGAAGCATATAGAAAGTAGATAATAATTTATTCATAGTCAGTTGATGAGGTAATCTCACATTTACCCACTAAGCTTTCCCCTGTTCCCCTTCTACACAGAGAAGAAGCCAGGGCCAGAATATTGTATGAGTAGTTTCAGCCAAACATTCAAAGAATAGCTCCCATCTATGATTTCCTAGAACATAAAAAGATATAAGATGCTATTTTTTATAAAGATAGCATAACACAGATACTAAACTCAGATAAGGTCAACTCAGAAAACTATAACCATTCTCACTTATGAACATAAATGAACAGATTGTAAATAAAATATTAACAAGAAGCTGGGCATAGTGGCACATGCCTATAATCCCAGACTTGACAGACTTGAGACAAGAGGATCGTAGGTCTAAGGCCAGCCTCAGCTACTTAATGAGACCCTCAGCAACTTAGTGAGTTTCTTTTTTTTTTTCTTCTTTTTTGTGGTGCTGGGAATTGAACCCAAAGGCATTCTACCTCTGAGCTACATCCCCAGACTGATTTTATTTCTTATTTGGAAACTGGAAACAGGGTCTCAGTAGGTTGCTGAGAGCCTCACTAATTTGCTGAGGCTGTCCTCAAACCTTCAATCCTCCAGTCTCAGCCTCCCAAGTACTAGGATTACAAGCATGCGCCTCCATGCCTGGCTAGTGAGGCCCTGTTTCAAAATGAAAAAAATAAAATCAAGACGGGCGTGGTGGCACACACTTGTAATCTCAGTACTTGGGAGGCTGAGATAGGAGGATAGCAGGTTTGCAGCCAACCTCAGCTACTTAGTGAGGCCCTCCACAACTTAGTGAGACCCTGTTTCTTTCTTTCTTTCTTT
>PVJS01052298.1:0-13659 GCA_004027185.1 Glis glis
GTTCCTCCCGTCTCCGCCTCCCAAAGTACTGGGATTACAAGCGTGCGCCACCACGCCCGGCTTAGTTTCATCTACTTTTGAACTTCAAACAAATGAAACCATAAAGTATAAACTCTTTTCTGTCCAGATTTTCCTCTTGACTCTATGTCTGTGAGAGTCATCCATATTATTGTTTGTAGCAAGTTTCTTTTTTTCATCAACATATAGTATTCTGCTGTATGCCTGGTCGCAAATTGTCCGTGGGCATTTGAGTTCTTTCTTTGGGACTATTATCAATAATTTGACTCTGAATATGCTTGCCCATGGATTTTAGTGTACATATGTACCAGAACTGCTAAGTAGTAGGCATGTCTAGTTTTAGTTAATACTGCCCCTTGATTTTTTTTATTTTTATTATTTATTTATTTATTGGTACTGGGAATTGAACCCCGGGGCATCTACCTCCAAACTACACTCCTGGCTCTTTTTATTTTTTGTTTTGAAACAGGGTCTCACTAGGTTGCTGAGCGTCTTGCTACATAGCTGAGGCTGGCCTTGAACTTGTAATCCTCCAGTTTCAGCCTCCCAAGTACTGGGATTGCAGGTGTGCACCACCAAGCCCAGATGACACTGCCCCCCAATTTTGTTGTGGTACTGGAGATTGAACTCAGGGGTATTCTACCTCTAAGCTACACCTTCAGTCCTATTTTATTTTTTATTTGCAAATAGGGCCTCACTAAGTTGCTGAGGCTGGCCACAAACTTACAATCCTCCTGTCTCAGCCTCCCAAGTACTGGGATTACAAGCATGCACCACCATACCCACCATACCAATTTTTAATACATTGATTTTATCAATTCACCCCCCCCAGCAGTGTATAAGTTCTAGACACTCAACATCCTCCCCAGTCTTGGTATTCTCTGTCTTTTCAACTTAAGCCATGATGAAGGATATGTAATGATAACACACTGAAGTTTTAATTTGCATGATTCTCACAATTACTGAAGTTAAACACCTTTTCTTGTCTGTATCAGGTATTTGGGTATTATTGTTTTTAATGTTCTTCTTGAGTTTTTGCCCATTTTTCAATTGAGTTGCCTACCTTTTCCTTTTTTATTTTATTTTATTTTATTTATTTATTTATTTATTTATTTATTTATTTATTTGCAGTACCGGGGATTGAACGCAGGGGCGTTCTACCTCCGCGCTACGCCCCCGGCCCTATTTTTTTTTATACTTTATTTTGAAACCGGGTCTCACGAAGTTGCGGTGGGCCTCACTAAGTAGAGAGCGAGAGAGAGACAGGGAGAGAGAGAGAGAGACAGGGAGGGGGAGAGAGAGAGAGCGCACGCGCTCGCACGCACGCACGAGCTGAGGTTGGCCGCGAATCCGGATCCTCCGGTCTCCGCCTCCCAAAGTACTGGGATTACAAGCGTGCGCCACCATGCCCGGCCATCCTTTTTTATTTTAATAAATTTGGGGTAAATAATTTTAGATTTACAGAAAAATATAAAGATAGTACAAAGCGGCTGGGCGTGGTGGTGCACACCTGCAATCCCAGTACTTGGAAGGCAGAGACAGGAGAATTGCAGGTTCAAGGCCAGCCTCGGCAACTCAGCGAGACCCTTAGCAACTTGGCGAAACCCTGTTTCAAAATAAAAAAAATAAGCCAGGCGTGGTGGCGCACGCTTGTAATCCCAGTACTTGGGAGGCTGAGACTGGAGGATCTGGGTTCGCGGCCAGCCTCAGCTACTTAGTGAGGCCCTCCGCAACTTAGTGAGACCCTGTTTCAAAATAAAGAATAAAAAACAGGGCTGGGGGTGTAGCCCAGAGGTAGAATGCCCCTGGGTCCAATCTTCAGTACTGCCAAAAATAAATAAATAAATAAATAAATAAATAAATAAATAAATAAAAGGGCTGGGGGTGTAGCTCAGAGGTAGAATGCCCCTGGGATCAATCCTCAGTACCAAAAAAATAAAATAAAATAAAAAGATAGTACAAGGCTTTCCTGTACACCCCTCCCCACCGTTCACCTACTGTTAACATTTTTACTACGGCTCATCTGTTAAAGCTTAGAAATCTACATTGGTACCTTGCTAAGTAAACTTCAGGCTTGATTTAGATTTCTCCAGTTTTCCCACTACAATGCCCCTTTTCTCTCCCATAACCCAAACCAGGATACGGCATTGCAGCTAGTCAATATTTCTCCTTAGCCTCTGGTCAATAACTACTTCTCAGTCTTTTCTTGCATTTCATGACCTTGACAGTTTTGAGATTGTCAGCCAGGTGTTGTTAGAATGCACATTAATCTGGATGTGATGGGTTACATGATTAGATGGGATTACAGGTTTTGGAAGCCGCCATGCAGGCTGAGCTCCCTTTTCACCATGTCCTATCAGAGCTGCATAAATCCACGTGACTTACCGCCACGGTTACCCTTGAATTCTGGGTGGAGGTGGTTTCCCAGGCGTGTATTCCTCTGTAAAGTTGTCATCTTTCACTCACCATCCCTTGCAAGTGAGTCATTAAATTCAACCAAAACTGGACATTTTTGTGTGTGATTGAACCCAGGGGCATTCTACCTCTGAGGTATGCTCCCAGCCCTTTTTATTTTTTGTTTTGAAACAGGGTCTCATTAGCTTGCTGAGCGTCTCACCAAGTTGCTGAGGTTGGTCTTGAACCTGAGATCCTCCAGTCTCGGCCTCCCTAGTACTGGGATTACAGGCGTGGGCCACCACACCTGGCTCATTTTTTTATTTGTAGTTTTTATGGGTTCTGGATATGAACCTTGCACTGGATGACATGCATGTGCTATTTGCCTTCTGTATAGTCAGAGAATATACTTCCTATGATTCTGATCCTTGGTCAACACTTGCATTATGACCTAGCATACAGTTTATTTTAATAAATATCCTTTATGTCCCTGAAAAGAATGTATGTTTTGCATTGGTTGGAAGCAGTGATACAACCACACACACACACACACACACACACACACACACACACACACGTTTGCTAATTGCACTGCTCATTTTTTTTTTTTTTGTACAAGGATTGAACCCAGGGTCTTTCTACCTCTGAGCTACACTCCCAGCCCTATTTTATTTGGAAACAGGGTCTTCCTAGGTTGCTGAGAGTCTCGCTAAGTTGTTCAGGCTGGCTTCAAACCTGCAATCCTTGTCTCAGCCTCCTGTGTACTGGGATTACAAGCGTGCGCCACCATGCCCAGCTACTCTACTGAATTTTTGTCCAAGCAAAATATGTTAAAAGCTCTCCCACCAGGCGTGGAGGCGCACGCTTGTAATCCCAGTACTTGGGAGACTGAGACCAGAGGATCCGGGTTTGCAGCCAGCCTCAGCTACTTAGTGAGGCCCTCTGCAACTTCGTGAGACCCTGTTTCAAAATAAAGGATAAAAAATAGGGCCGGGGGTGGAGCTCAGAGGTAGAACGCCCCTGGGTTCAATCCCCGGTACCGCAAAAAAAAAAAAAAAAAAGCTCTCCCTATGATGCTTCCAGATTTGTGTATTTCTCCTTTTATTTGTATCTAGTTTTCTTTTTACATATTTGACATATTTGAGTTTATGTCACTGGGCACATGCAACTTTAAGATTTCTACATCTTCCTGTTGAATTATCCTTCAGTCATTATGAAATGACCCTCTTTATCTCTGGTAGTTGAGATAATGTTTATTTTGGCTCACAGTTAAATTGGGCTACGATGAAATAGACAAACCAGCTCTGATTTACTTAGTGTTTATATGCCATATTATTTTCCATCTTTTGAATTTCAACTTTTCTGCTTATGTTTAAAGCATGTGTCTTATAAGCTTAGAGAGTTGTTTTTAAATAGAGTCTGGCAAGCTTTGTTTTTAATGGAAATGTTTTGTCCATTTACATTCAATTACTGCCATATTTGTTTGAATTTCCTCCCTTATCATTTGTTTTCTATTTGTTCCATCTCTTTTGTGGTCCTTTGTTTCTTCTTCTGGCATGTGGTTTTGATTAATCAAGTAATTATTGTAATTATTTTATCATTATGTCATATTCTTTTTATTTTTTTATCTTTAAAATGTAGATTTAATGTAGCAGTTGTATTTTTAGTGTACATTAAAAGAAATATCTAACTATTAAAATAATAAATGTGTTAACTTGTGCTCCACCTAGAATCCTCTTTTTTTTTTCTTACATTTATTGGTGCATTGTAGTTATACATTTTGGTAAGTGTCAGGGTATCAGAAGCATGCATGCACACATTGCTCATTTAGCCCTCCCTCAAATCCCACCCTATTCCCTCCCCCTTCCCTCCTTTCCGTGCTCAGCATAGTGATTGACTCTGATAAGTTTGTGTATACACATCATATGCATTAGTGTATTTCTCTCTTGCCCCCTCCCGTGTCTCTCAGTTAGGTTGCCTTCTTTGCTCAACTAAAGTTTTCTCCTTCTTTGTCTGGAGTCCGTTCTAAGTCCCATTCGCCCTAGCTTCCACATATTAGGGAGAACATACGACTTTTCACTCTTTGTGACTGACTCACTAAGTTGCAGAGGGCCTCACTAAGTTGCTGAGCCTGGCCACAAACCTGTGATCTTCCTGCATTAGCCTCCCAAGTACTAGGATTACAGTGTGCCACCAAGCCTGGCTTAAAGTTTTGTTTTGTTGGGGTTTTTTGCAGGGTTTTTTTTTTTTGGCACTGGGGATTAAACCCAGGGGCATTCTACCTCTGAACTACAGCCCCAGTCCTATTTTATTTTTTTTATTTTTAAACAGGGTCTGGCTAAGTTGCAGAGGGCCTCACTAAGTTGCTAAGGTTGGCCACAAATCTGCAATCCTCCTGTCTCAGCCTCCCAAGTACTGGGATTACAGGTGTGCGCCACCACGCCCAGCTACCCTACTTTAAATTAGCATATGTGCCACTTTCTAGATAATGCAAGAAACTCACAACACTTTAACTTTACTCCTCTCTTGCCTTTTGTGGTATTGTTGTCATGTGTTTTAATTTTACATGTAGAATTGTGTACACATGTATATAGTATATATAGACCTTATTCTTATGGCTTTAAAGGGTCAATATTTATTAAGATTTACCCATATATTTATCTGTTCTACTGCTCTTCATCTTTTCCTGCATTTTCATGCTTTCATCTAAAAATCATTAACTTTCTTCTGTAGAATTCCTTTAGTGCTTATTTCTGTGTAGACTTAATGGCATCAATTTCTTCCTTTTTATTTAAATGGAGTTTTGTTTTGTTTTGGTTTTTTGTTTTGATGCTCAGAGTTTAACCCAGGGCTCCTGGGTGTTCTTTTCTACTGAGCTGTATCCCCCACCCTCACTTTCATTTTTTAAGGATATTTTCACTGGTATAGAATTCTCTGGAAGCTATTTTCTTTCCTTATTTTATATGTGTTATTCCACTAACCACTGGCTTTCACTATTTTGTGTGTGTGTGTGTGTGTGTTTGTGTGTGTGTGTGTGTGTGTGTGTGTGTGGTACTGGGGATGGAACCCAGGGGCATTCTACCTCTGAGCTATACCCCCCAGCCCTTGCTGAGGCTGTCCTTGAACCTGCGATCCTCCTGTCTCAGCCTCCCAAGTAGGGATTACAGGAGTGTGCTACCATGCCCAGCTCCACTATTTCTTTTGAAAAGTCAACTTTCAGTTTATAATTGCTCGCTCTCTCTGTCTCATTCTTTTTTTTTTTTAGAAACTAGGTCTCGCTAACTTGCTGAGGATCTCGCTAAATTTCTGAGGCTGGCCTTGAACCTGCAATCCTCCTGCCTCAGACTCCCAAGTACTGGGATATAGTTACTCTCCTAAAGGAAATTTGTCTTGGTTTTCTCTGAATATTATTCAAATTTTCTGTTTATTAGTTGTAGCACTTTCTGCTGTGATATTTTCTCTGTATCCCATTTGAGGTTTGTAGAGCTTCATGAATCTACAGTTCCATCCTTCATTAGTTTCAGAAACTGTTTTGCCAATGTATCTTCAAATTTTTTCCCCTTTAATTTTTCCTTTTCTCTTTGTGTGGACCTACAATTAGACATGTACTGCCATTTTCACATTTTTACTGTTTTATATGTGTCTTGTGCTACTATCGATATTTTCCATTCATTTTCTACTTACCTACTTGCAGCTTTCTTATTTTCTATTCTGTGTTTAATCTGAAGTTAGACTCATCTTTTGACTTCTTATCCTTTCTGCTCCAGAATTTCCATTTAGTTGTGCTTTTACTAATTCTTACTAATAAAAAATTCTAATTTTCTGGTGACATTCTCTTGCTTTTAATTTATTTTCCTTAATCTGTCAATAATATTTGATTTAAAATTCTGTTTCTGTTAACCTCAAAATCTATACCATCTATTTCTTTTTTGTGTGTGGTACTGGGGATTGAACCCAGGGACATTCTACCTCTGAGCCACACCCCCAGCCCTATTTTATTTTTTATTTGGAAACAGAGTCTCACTAAGTTTCTGAGGGGCTCGCTAAATTACTGAGGGTGACTTCAAACCTGCAATCCTCCTGTCTCAGCCTCTCAAATACTGGGATTACAAGTGTGCACCACCATGCCTAGTGTTTTTTGGATTTTTTTGTTTGTTTGTTTACTTTCATTGGTGTGCTGTAATTATACATCATAATGAGGTTCAGAGTGATAGAAACATGCATGCACGTAGCACTTGGTGTGTTCCCTCCAGACCCTACCACACTCCCTCCTCCTCCCCATACATACTTTTGAGCTTGATGTTGATAACTTCGTATGTGTACAGAGCATTATATGAACTGTTTCTTTCCTCCTGGCTTTTGTCACTGGTCCTGTTTCCTGGCACGTGTGGTAATTTTAGAATGAATGCTGACATTACACAAGAATGACGGCAGAGACTCTAGGTGATATTACATTTCTCCAGAGAAGATGTTACTTTCTTATGCCTTAGAAACAGGAAACTGTGATCCAGTCAAGGACTGAAGTAACTGAGGACTATTCTTCAGCTTTGTGAGGGCTGCTCTATCACTGATTTAGCCCTAGCACCAGCCGTAACACTCCAGAAGTCTTATTTAAAAACCTGGGAAATTCACTGGGACATTTGACAGGTTCTAAATGATAATTTTTGTTTCTCCCCAGCACTGTGAGACTGCCAAAAGCTCTGATTAGCTTTTTAGACTTTTAACAACTACCTTTTTTCTGGATTTCCTAGCCTCTCACTCCACTCGTTAAGGAATTAGTTAATGCTTTGAAGAGAAATTATATAGAGAATTTTAAGATCACTCCTGAAGTTTCCATTTCTTCATTTTTTTCATTTTTTGTTGGTGCATTGTAATTATACATCATAATGAGGTTCAGCATGATAGAAACACACATGCACACAGCACGTGGTGTCTTTTCACCTGGATTCTACCCTGCTCCCTCCCCCTCCCCGTACATAATTGATAACTTCATATATGAACATAGCGTTATTTGAACTGTTTTCTTCATTAAGTCTCCCCTTTCCACGCCCCACCTCCCTCCCCAAATCCCCTTCCACTATTCTACTAGTACCTCCCCTCATTTATGTGAAGTCCCTTTGATTCCCAATTTCTCTCTAGCTTCTACATATAAGAGAAAACATACGGCCCTTCACTTTCTGACACTGGCGTATCTTGCTTAGCTAATATTCTCTAATTCCATCCATTTTTCCTGCAAATAACAAAATTTTTTTCTTCTTTACGGCCAAGTAAAATTCCATTGTGTGTATACACCACAGTTTTGTAATTCATTCATCTGTTGACAGACACCTAGGTTGGGTCTGTAATTTGGCTCTTCTGAATTGTGCTGATATAAACATGGATATGCACGTATCACTATAATATTCTGACTTCAATTCTTTTGGGGAGATCCCCAAGAGTGGTATCGCTGGGTCACATGGTGGTTCCATGCCCAATCTTTTGAGGAACCTCCACACTGATCTCCAGAGCAGCTGTACTAATATGCAATCCAACCAACAGTGTAGAAGATTTCCCATTTCTCCACATCTTTGCCAGCATTCATTCTTGTTAGAATGACATCCAGTTAGAATGACAATCATCAAGAATACAAACAATAGTAAATGAAGTTTCTGTCTCTTCTGGCTCTTGATCCCCTTAAGTTCTGCTACTTCATTAGCCCTGAAGCTCAAATTTGGTCTCTTCATCCTGTGACATTTCTATGTGTTTGGTCTCTTGTCCCACAAGGCAAAGGAGCAAGTTCTAATGTCCAAAGCATTAGTTAATTAACGACTCCTGTGATGCTTGTCCTTTCCCTTTGAGACCCCTGCCCTTCAAGTTTCAGCTGCTTTAGATATTGTCTGATGGCTTCAAACAGCAGCTGTTTCGTATTTTACTGAGATTTTATGGATATTCTCACAAGGAGAGTTAGTCTAATCCTAGGGAATTTGGTTTAAACTTACCTTCCTACTTGCTTGACTATGAAGGAGGATGAAATCAACCTTTAAGTAGGGTGATACTATACCCCAGTTTGCCTGGGACACTTCTGACTTATGTCTCTTATTCTCGAACAGTTATTACTAGTGTCACTTTCATCCTCAAAACTGTCCAGTATGTGCAACAAATTAGATGACTTCCCACCTTCAAAGGTGGCTTTCTCCTTATGTTCCTGCCTCCATTAAAACAACTATTAATTAACTAATTCATTTTTAAGAATAAAAATGTCTAAGCAATAAAAAAATTCATTTATATTGCATGTGCATATCTTAGAATTAGTATTTCTTCTACTTATTTGCATATCTGACATACCATTGGTCTGAAACCAAGAAAACTTTTCTATTTTTAAAAATCAAAGAGATTTCTACATCTTCAAGTAGATAGTTCTAATGTCTAAAACTCATGTCATACATGCAAAAATATAAATATACATATGAGTACAATTCATCCATTTGCAAAAGTCAATTGTTCTTCTACATGTATAATGTTCATAATATCTTAGGACTAAAAGAAACTTTAAAGATGATTTAATGCATATGTGTAATATGTATATATGTATGTGTGTACACACACACACACACTTATATCTCCCTTCTATCAAAAAGACAGAGTTCACAAAAGTCGGCTTAGGGTGACCTAAGTGGTATGTCCAACATCACAGGTAGGTCCTAAACTCTCCTGACTCCAAAGGCAACACAATTCCCCCTCTATATTCTGCCCAACAGTTTTCCTATTAGCAAACTTCTTCTCTTACAACAATAAACACCTCCTGCTTCTATATACCAGTTCACAAGGATAAAATGATTTGGGAATCCTTTCATACTAAGATATAAAGGGCAAGATGCCTCCTTTCTCTGAATTTCATGAAATAGCCGTTTAAATTTTTATTCACTAAGCATTTGCTAGGATACCTATTAGGTAGCCCCCAAGGATTGGGAGATGCAGATGGTTCATTAGAATTCTTTGTTTATTTCAACAGGAAGAATTTACAGAGTACATGATTTATTAGGTAGCTGTAGCAGACACATCTGGTGCCCTGAGACACATCCACCTAGCCTTACATTTGATTTTAACCAGGTTAAAATAGATAATTCAGTACAATTTTATATTTGCTTCAACTGATAAGATCCCATCTCTAGTGCACAATGCGTATCTTTACTTTCTGCCCTATGCCTATCTTGAAAGCTAGCCTGAATTTTTCTTAACCCACATCTATGTGCAGAGAAACAACAGGGTACAATCTTGACCAATGGACTAGAGTTAATGGACATACACCCCTGCCTCCCAACCACTGTGTAGATAATTCTGGGGGACACTCTATGTACTTCTTCCAAAACAATTAAGCCCTGTCTCCCACAGGAAGTCTTGAAACATCAGTGCTGTTTCTTCTTTTTTCCTCTTCCAAACTCATTCCTCCTGCTCCCTTAATATTACCAAAACCAACTTTTGGAGTAATCCAAATCCTATCAAACTCAAACACTAAACTCTTCCACTTATAAAATATCCCTATTTCAAAGCCCTGTCTTCTTCTTTTCACATACAAAGGCTGCTCCTTGACTCCTATTCCTGTGGTATATCTTCCTAGACAGTAAAGGATAACTATAATAAATGTATTCTATCATAGTGCCATCTAGTGGCAAGGATGAATCAAAGCTCATGGCACCCAGGTAACCATGGTAAAATATTAAACCTGAACACTAGCAATTTTGCATTACAATAGATAGATAGATAGATAGATAGATGATAGATAGATAGATAGATGACTTCAATTCCACTGGAGGTCAAAAAGATAAACGTTTGTGGCAGAATATTAAAAGGTTGGGGTAATTTTATGATGTGTAGGTAACACAAACTAAGACAATGATAAAGATAATCAAATCTCACACATGAAAAGGCAAAAGCGAATCGCCGACAAGGTCGGGTAGAGCTTTACTTCTGTATTTTGATTGAGCTGAGTATAAAGTCATATTAAATACACAAACTTGGTTCTACTGTACAGAAATCAACCCCAACAGCCAGTGCTAAAGAGATCTCAAGAGAGGAAAAAAGATTTGTAACATGAAAGAATCGTAGCAGCTACCATTTCGTGAGTACGTGTTGGGTTCCAGGCTCTGTGATAAACCTCTTATCCATGTGATCTAACTTAGTTTTCATGGTAACACTAAGTTGGATGGATACTACTGATATTCTCATTTTTGTTTTTCAGATAAAGGTAACTGGACTTAGAGTAATTACTGAAGTTCCCAAGGTCACACACTCGGTAAAGAGCAGAAATGATTCAAAGTAGGCCTGTTTGGCTACAAAGTATGTTTTCTTACCTAGTTCATGGTTCATGCAGCATCAGAAATCATGACTAATTTTATGCCAAGTATATTGTTAGTGATCAGTGACTTTGCAGAAGGAGTGCTGCGCAGAGCTGGTTATACCTTGCCTCAGGTCATCTAGAAGGCAGCGGCCTGCTTGAATTAAGCCTTTCTGCTCACTGGACTCCAGTCAAAACACATATTCTTCCTCTTGACTGACTCCCCCAGCAATTAATTTATATCCTCAAGCGAATGATTTGATTGCCTTTTCTTAGATTGTGTAACCGAATGTGCTATTATTAGATAAGATATTCTATAGAACTGTGGAAAAAAACTCTATTCCAAAGAATTTAACTTGATGCCATCTTCTGACAGTGAGTTTCACAGTTTAGCCAAGTTTTGGGTGAATCGGGACTCAGTGGTCAGCATATGTGGGCCTAGCAGTTCATCCTAACACAAGGAGCAGGGAGATGTATGGACCATCGGTGCATGTGAGCCTGATCATGATAAGAGAGTGTCTTCCAGTTACAAAAAGAAAACAGCTTTCCGATTCTGTTAAGCAACTTTTAGCCCAACCTCAGGGAGACTGTTTAACCTTTCTGAGACTTTGCTTGCATCTTTGAATAAGAAAAATGAAAGCAATTTCACAGAGTGGTAGTACGGGTTCATTTGCACAAATCATCAAGAATAACACAAACATAGTAAAATGGTTTCCTTCTCCTCTTTCATTTCCATACTTTATTTCATAAAGGATGTTGAAGTTGCTTATGAAAATAATCTCAAAAATATTACTGCCCTTCCTCCTTCTTCTAGTCCAATGAAGAAAAAATTTTATAGCCTGTTGAACACTGTACAGGAATTTCAAAATGAGTATTATTGATGTATCTGGGCTTGCCAATGGAGCACAACTTAGCAATATCCAACAATTTACGAATGCAAATGCTGTTTGATCTAGCAATCCCACCTGTGGGAATTTAACCTACAGATAAATATGTTCAAGACTATTCATTGCAGCATTACTAGGAAAAGAATTTTTAAATCTAAATGTCCATCAATAGAGGACTGGGTATGTAAATTGTGATACATGAGCCGGGTGTGGTGGCACACTCCTGTAATCCCAGTACTTGGTAGGCTGAGACAGGAGGATTGCAGGTTCGAGGACAGCCTCAGCAAGTCGTGAGACTCTCATCAACCTAGTGAGACCCTGTTTCAAAATAAAAATAAAATAGGGCTGGGGGTGTAGCTTGGAGGTAAATGCCTCTAGGTTCAATCCCCCCCCCAAAAAAATTGTGATACATGGCAATCCATACGAAGGAAAAATATTCAGCTAGAAAAAAATCCAGGATATATTTAAGTGAGATACACAGGGTACAGAACATTATGTATAATATACTACAACTATATAAAAAGGAGCATAAGTATATATTAATATCTGCTTGTGCATGCATAAAGAAACTAGAAAGATACCCAAAGTGGGTATGATTCTGGTGGGCAGGGGAAAGGAAACTGGATCTGTGGGTGAAATGGGTGGAAACAAAGTTTTCACTCTATTTCACTTTTTTTAATCAATGGCAAAATTTTGATAAAATAATTGAATTTTTAAAATATTCAAAAATCTTTTTAACTGGGCTCATATCCACTTCCTTCCCATATGCCACCGTAGCTCACATAGCTTCTGCTAGACATATGGATGTACTGAGCCATAATATTCTAAACCTTCCCATGTTAAGACCATCATCACATCCTGGAGAAAGAGCTACCATGTCTCTGACTATTTCTACTCATTCTATTTTGGTTACTCTTTTACTTTCCTGATGCTCTTCCAATAAGAGGATGTTGTAGCCACTCATAGGTGGAACAGTTTCACCACTGACTTTTAGCAAAGCTGACAACACATGCCATATGCCCTCATGCTTCTCTTCAGGCAAACTTATGACAATTAATTGGACTGTAAATTGCATTACTACTTTTTTCTTAAATGTCAAAATCTTGAGGCCAGGCACGGTGGCACACGCCTGTAATCCCAGTACTTGGGGGGCTGAGACAGGAGGATCACATATTCAAAGCCAGCCTTAGCAACTTAGACCCCGTTTCCAAATTTTAAAAATCTTGCACTTGTAATCGAGCAGAATTTAGAGAAGTACCTGATAAACTGTCTTCTGATGCTGTTAGATTCAGTGAACACTTTCTTATTTAAACTCTTTTCCCACTTCATGTGTATCAGGATATAGAAAAAGAAAATTAGAATATCTTTCTTTTAGGATGTTGGAGATGGTCACTTCCTGACCTACACACTACACATACACCAGTGTCTACAAACCGTCTACAGCTGACTTCTTGGTTTCCCACAGCACGCTTGCTGCTGCATGAGCATTCCTCATGGCACGCCCCTCGCTGCCCAGGCAAAAACCTTGATGCCACTCTCTCACACCCAAGCCCCATCTATTAGCAAAATATGCCAGCTCTACAATAAGATATAAAGAAAACAGCAAAGATTTGGAAATTGAGCAATATGCTTCTAAATAACCCATGGGTCAAAGAAGTCTCAAGAGAAATTGGAAAATATTTCAAGTTAAAAGACATGAAATTTTTTTTACAAAAGACAGGAAATTTTGTAAGATTCAGCCAAAGTGGTGTTGGTAGGGGAATTTATAGCTTTAAATGATGGCACTAGTAAAAAAGAAAAGTCTAAAATCACAGATCTAAATCATCATAAGAATCTAGAAAAAGCCGGGCATGGTGGCTCATGCTTGTAATCCCAGTACTTTGGGAGGCGGAGACCGGAGGATCCGGATTCGAGGCCAGCCTCAGCTCTCTCTCTCTCTCTCTCTCTCTCTACCTAGTGAGGCCCTCTGCAACTTCGTGAGACCCGGTTTCAAAATAAAGTATAAAAAAATAGGGCCGGGGGTGTAGCGCGGAGGTAGAACACCCC
>PVJS01052299.1:0-13662 GCA_004027185.1 Glis glis
AAAGCCAAAAATGTTCATGTGTAGATTATTAGACCTTTAAGGGAAGGGGCCATGTCTTGTGCCTCACTTCTACCCTCCACAGCACTTAGCAAAATAAATATTTACTGATTACATAAAAAAAGAAAGATCACAGGCAGTTTAGGAATTACCCAACTGAGGAAAGTATGCCAAGATAACGTGAGTCACCACTCAGCAGGCTATGTATTCTGCAGGTTTACAGGAAAGCCCCATCTCCCTGGCAAACAGGGTAGCAATGTGATCTGGTGAGTGGCCTTACGTCACTGCACCTCCCTGAGCCTCAATTACTCCATCTATAAAGGCATAAATGTAACTACTCCAATTTTTTCATAGCATTTCCCCAGATCTCTGCTTGGTCAACTTTCTTCTTTTTTTTTTTTTTGAACTTTTGCTTAAATATTACCTTCCTAATGAAGCCTATCCTAACTACCCCATATAAAACTGCAATCTGCCCATCCCACTTACCCTACCTCCACACACTCTGGTCTATATTTTTCTCTTTTTCATAACACTTCTAACATACTATATAGTAGTTTGTTTGTTTGTTTGTTTGTTTTTGTGGTACCGGGGATTGAACCGGGAGGGGGGGTTCTACCTCCGCGCTACACCCCTGGCCCTATTTTTTATACTTTATTTTGAAACCAGGTCTCACAAAGTTGCGGAGGGCCTCACTAAGTAGCTGAGGCTGGCCGCGAACCCGGATCCTCCTGTCTCTGCCTCCCAAGTACCGGGATTACAAGCGTGCGCCACCACGCCGGGCCCTATAGTTTATTTTTTACCTTTATTGTTGCCTGCTAGGATGTAAGCTCCATGGATGTAATCTCCATAAAGATGTTTGTTCTATTTATTGATATACTTCAGCTGTCTGAATGGTGTCTGCAACAGAGGAAACAACCAGTAAGTATTTGTTGAATATGTAAGTGAATCTAATAAAGGGCGAAATCGGGTGAAAGAAAAAAAACTGGAATAATAAACCACTTAGATTCTCCTTGAGGTCAGGGTTTCCTGCCCACGCCCTTAAGCATCCATACATTCCCTGGTACCCTGTACCACTGTGTGTGGTAGGTGCTCAATAAGCCCTGACTAAATTACTTATTAAATTATGGAACCCCAAAGGGTAAATACATTCACAGTGCTCTGGGGCCACCTGCTGGCAACTTTCCTTAGTTGCTACCTAAGCAATTCTACTGACAGGCCTTTTCCAGTGGTAAATTGAGTTACAGGGAATATCTACCCTTCAGCCAGTAAACTATCAATCAGGCTACAGATAAAAACAGGAGGAAGGAGGCTAGGCTGGACATCAGACATTCCCAAAGGCTCCTGGAGGACCTTACGCCCAGCGTTTCCCAGAACTCTTTTTCACTTACAGTAGTAACAGTAAGCTCCATGTTCTGAGCTCTCAGCATATGTCAGATCCTGTTTTAAGCACTTTAATGTATTTCTATTTACTTATTTATTGTGCTGGGGATTGAACCTAGGGGAGTTCTACCACTGAGCTACACCCCCGACCCATTTTATTTTTTATTTTCAAACAAGATTTTGCTAAGTTACCTCTGTGGGCACGGTGAGGTCTGAATGTGAGGTCTGGTAATGAGGCCTTGCTGGAGGAGGATGGAGAACAAAGGAACAAAGAAAGAGGAATGCCCCCTGACCATTGACCTGCCCAAGATGACGGTCACTAGCCCACCAACCAACGGCTTACATGACTACTCCTGTACACCTCCCTCTTCCTTGCCCCATAAAAAGCCCTACGTCTGTAAGGAGGCAGGCTTCTGACTCTCATGGGCTCCCCCACCCCCAGTTGCCTCCTTCCAGGTTTTATTCCTGAATAAAGGCTGGCCATATTTTCTTTGTCCCCATATACCCCAATAACCACGCCCTGGCCATGAACCTGTGATCCTCCTGTCTCAGCCTCCCAATCACTGGGATTACAGGCATGTCCTCCGGGCCCCGCCTATTAGTTGACTTAATGCTCATATCCCACCCGTTGATGTAAGTACCACAACCACCATTTTATAGATGAGCATTTTCTTTTGAAGTAATTGTTAAATAAAGCAGTGAAGCAATTTAAACTAATAAGAAAACTCAAGGCATGGTGTGCCTGCGGTGTTCGGGAGTTCTGAGGCACGTGTGCCGACCAGTGTGACCCCAAAGGAAGAGGAGCCATTGTTATGCTCCCCGAGGCTGGCCCACCTCCGTCCCTCCCCTCAGGCCAAATACAACCTGGGTCCGGCCTCTGGACCCCCAAGTCCACTCCCTTTCATTTGGGTCACACCCGAATGAGGAGGACGCAGTGAGTGAGGCAGCGGGCTCGCCGCGGGCCCACCAGCGGGTTCTGAGAGGAAGGATCCGGGCCCCCCACTGGGCGTGGGCGGGGCGCGGACCGGAAGTACCGCCCCTCTCACCGGAAGTGGCGTTCTCCACTTCCCCCTGCGCGGCACGAGGACGGGCCCGCCTGCAGCGAGGGCCGACGCCTGGGGCCTTGTGTCCGGCGTTGTCCAAACGCCCCGCCCCGGGGCGACGGAAGAGACGGGCGGGGACCCGCCACCCGGAGCGCCCACCACTTCCACTCGGGATGGCCTCGGTTCCCAGAAGCCTTGGCGTGCGTGGGAGGACGTCCCCGCGGTGCCCCCGCCGGCGCCAGCAGTGTCCCCGGGTGCGACAGCCCGGAGGCCCCGCCCCTGGCGCGCGGCGCGCGGGAACCATTGGGAGAACCAGCGCGGGGCTCCCTCTGTCCCCTAAAGCCTCTCTCCAGGTGACGGTCAGCTGCGCCCCCTGGCGGCCAGGTCCTCTGTCCCCTAAAGCCTCTCTCCAGGTGACGGTCAGCTGCGCCCCCTGGCGGCCAGGTGGAGCCTCAGGCATGTTGGTTCTCACACCAGGACTCCCCAAAAGGGTTTTAGGTGCTAGATACACTTTTTAAAAATGGGTAAATCATGTATGTGCATATATGAATGTATCACTATGAATCGCACTGTCATGCACAATTACAATGCACTAATAAAAAAATCAATTTAATGTGATTCAAGAAAAAAGATCTCCAAGTTTATTTGACTCGTTTTTTTTTTTTTTTGAAACCAGCATAAGCCCCGGCGTGGCGGTGCACACCTGTAATTCCAGTACTTGGGAGGCTGAGACAGGAGGATCGCAGGTTCGAGGACAGCCTCAGCAACCCAGCGAGACCTTGTTTCAAAAAACAAAAAGAAAGTCTGGAGGTGTATCTGGGAGGTAGAATGCCCCTGGTTTCAATCCCTAGTACCACAAAAATAATAAATCCAGCACAAATCCATAATCTTGAGTATTATTTAAGTACAAGGCTAAGGTTTTGAGTAGTTAACATTGACTTAGAGAAAATGTTAAATTCATAATACACAAATACTGCAAAAACTAGAAATGCAGAATTCAAATGACTAATGTCAGAGAAAATTGTCAACCTCACAAGGTCAATAAAGGGAATAGGTGGACATGATGGTTAATTTTATAAGTGAACTTGGAAAGTTGTTTGTTCATTGGTTTTGTGGTACTAGGGATTGAACCCAGGGGCACTCTACCTCTGAGCTACCCCACCCCACCAGTTTTTTTTTTTTTTTTATTTTGAAACAGGATCTCACTAAATGCCAATGCTGTCCTCAAACTTGCGATCTTCCTGTCTCAGCTTCCCAAGCACTGGGATTACAGGTGTGGGACACCGTGCCCAACTTGGAAAGTATTTTTGAATGAGATTAACTTTTTTATTTTTCTTGTGGTATTAGGGATTGAATGCAGGGACATTCTACCTCTGAGCTACACTCCCAGCCTTTTTCTTTTCTTTTTTTTTTTTTTGGAAACAGGGTCTTGCTAGGTTGCTGGGAGTCTCACTAAGTTGCTGAAGCTGGTCTTGAACCTGGGATCCTCCTGTCTCAGCCACAGGCTTGTGCCACTATTCCTGGCTTGAGATTTAACACTTAAATCAGCGAAGTGGATCAAAACAGATTGCCCTCCATAGCACTGATGGGCCTCCATAACACAATTAGTTGAAGGCCTGAGTAGAACAAAAAGTCTGGCCTCCCTGAGCAAGGGGGAATTTCCCAACAGACTCCCTTCAGATTACAGCTGTACCAGTGTCTCTCCTAGTTCTCTATCCTGCTGGCCTCCACTGCAGATTTTGGACTTGCCAGCTTCCATAAGCATGGGAGCCAATTTCCTTACAATAAATCTCTTTCAGCCAGGTGTGGTGGCGCACACTTGTAATCCCAGTACTCGGGAGGCTGAGACAGGAAGATCACAGGTTTGAGGTCAGCCTCAGCAACTTAGGCCCTCTGCAATTTAGTGAGACCCTGTTTCAACATAAAAAATAAAATAGAGCCGGGGGTGTAGCTCAGAGGTAGAATGCCCCTGGGTTCAGTCTCCAGTACCACACACCAGAAAAATTATCTCTTTCTACCTATACTCATCCTATTGGCTCTGTTTCTCTAGAAAACCCTGACTAATACAGAGGGTGATTTCTAATGGTCCTTATTTCTCTGACATTGAATGGGGTTAGAAGAACATCAAGGGAGAGAGTAGGTGAGTCCAAACATGACATTCTGAAATGCCAAGGACGTCGCAATATTGCCCGTCCACTGGGCACACTTCACCCTGGCTTCAGTGCTTCTCTCCTCCTTCCCCTTCCCAGCAGGTCTCTTGGGTGCCAGGTCCTAACACAATGCGACCGCTCGCTCTTCCTGGAAGAGATCAACATACTGGAATACAGATAGAGCTCTGGATCAAGTCAGGAGAGCTGGTCAAAGATGTCTTCTCAAAGTCCCTTCCCCTCGCTTGTATTCTACTGCATCTGGATGATGAGAGAGCTCAATTAGATGATGTCTAAGGTCTCTACTGGAAGTGCGTATCTTTTTCCCACTCCTGTCCCCTCCTTCGTTTTGCCCCTGAGATGGTAGGAGCACTTAACTGACTGGTAATTTTTGTAAGAATAATTGGCTCGTCTCTGCCCTGCTTTTACTTGGGAACTACAGAGATCCTCTGTGCCAGGAGAAAGACCTGTTCCCTGGACCTTCCCCAGGGAGGCCCGCTCCAGTCCAGGCATGCCACGATTGGGTGGCAAGTGCCCATGATTCTGGAGGTCTAGAACGGGCAAGCTCTAGCTAGCAGACCTAGAGGCACTGCCTGTTACTGGACCTCTACCAGAGGAAAAGGTGGCATTTTGGCAACCGTATTTTCTTTCTGTTTTATTTTCCAACCTTGTTCAGAACAAAGGTGGGAAAATAAAACAATGTTATTTACTGAGCTTCTCTGCAAAAGCCAACAAGTCCTTCTAACACTTACATTCAATAAGATGATGAAAGCATCCAATGAATAAGTTCATACTAATGGGTCAATTTAACCCCTTATAGGACATGGACACCTTAGAAAGCACTATGCATGCTCTGAGAAATGACAGTGCTTTACGGTAACATTGGACAACTAAACTCCCTCAGTTAAATGCAGATATATAGAGTTAAACTTATTGGGTTCAAATCCTGTCTACGTCTTTTACAAGCTGTGAGACCTTGAGTAGGTTACTTAACCTCTCTGTGCCTCGTTTATTTCATCTATGAAATAAGGAAAACAGCAAGGACTTGAAAAACATTTGGTAAGTACCATAAAACTTCTGTTAGATGTGGTGTTCATTCTTGATCCCCAGGAATTTTACCTCTAGGGGAAGAAAATCTATGGAACAAAAAAAAAGAGAGAGACGAAAAGAAAAGAAGAAATTGATTGACAAGGTTGTGGGCATAGTTAAATTAAACCAGATGTGAACAAATGGGCCAGTAGTTTGGATAAATTGCTGGACAAACCTGACCTAGAAATCGGGATTACATTCCTAGGATGAACCCCCAAGTCTGATCAGATGGACTGACAGCTTCCAAACCCAGGAAACTCTTGGACACAGGAGCAATGTACATAGAGCTTTGCGCTTGATAACACTGACTGTAATTCCCCCAAACCGCCACCAGGTGTCTATAGACGCTCACACTTCCCCTTGGACTCCCAAGTCAACAAATAAGGGAGCTGGAACTGAGAGAGGTTTGTTAGTGACAGACTCTGCACTAGAACCCAGGTTTGGGTGGCTGGTTAGTACTCAGCCCCAACTCTGTGGAGGAGTCCTCTGGAAGACCCTTTACTTCTTGTACCTTTGGTCTTATTTGCATATGTCATTTAATCAGCGACTTACCCCTTCGATTCTGGCTCCTCCAAAGAAGGCCAGTCCCACTTTGTTCCATGGGAGCCCACCTTGCCACTGGTGGGCCTGTCCAGCCAAAGCCTTGGAGCCCCCATTTCCACGCAGGGCATCAGAATATTATCAGTCCCCAGGCCCACACTAGACACCAGTAAGTGCCTGTTCCATACCTAGAGGGATCGTGGCAGTAGAGTAGCTTCCTTAGGGGCTCTTCCCCACTCACCTCTTTCATAGAAACCTCCCCCCTGCAGAAGGTCTCTTGAAGATCTGATGAGTAACTCTATGCTTTCATCTACACTTTCGGTCATACTGGTAGGAGATGAGAACTGGCAGAAAAGGAGGACCACAGGGGAGGAGTGCAGAGCACAGCACAGGGGAAATGCCAAATCCCAGAGCAGCTCTGTGAGCTGGTGCTGCGATGAGTGTGGAGAAGCGGGTAATCCCCTGGCATCTTAGAGCCAAGACTGATAGGAGTGAAAGAGGCAAATATCCTCCCGTGTGCTTCTTGCTTTCAGCCATTTTGCATTTAAGAAAACTAAGAGGCAGAGGGGTAAGTGACCTGATCAACATCGCA
Organism: Glis glis; assembly: GCA_004027185.1. Classification (NCBI taxonomy): domain Eukaryota; kingdom Metazoa; phylum Chordata; class Mammalia; order Rodentia; family Gliridae; genus Glis; species Glis glis. The sequence continues at coordinate 6,789 of PVJS01052299.1, forward strand.
TAGCTGGTCAAGGAGAGAACTGGAATGTGAGCCCAGTTTTTCTGACTTTTCATTACAAGGCTCTGGTTACAAGTACCCAGTGATGTTTGTCAGCAATGCTTCCTGAACAAGAGGCTACAACGCCAAATGAATGTGCGGCTTTCAGCCAGAAAGCTGCAAATCTAGCATGCAAAATAGCATCTCCCAGCCAGGCGCGGTGGTGCACACCTACAATCCCAGTACTTAGGAGGCTCAAGACGGGAGGGTCGCAGGTTCAAGGCCAGCCTCAGAAACTTAGTGAGGCCCTCAGCAACTTAGTTCCTGTTTCAAAAAAAAAAATTAAGCCGGGAGTGATGGTGCATGCTTATAATCCCAGTACTTGGGAGGCTGAGACAGGAGAATTGCAGGTTCAAGGACAGCCTCAGCAAGTAGTGAGACTCTCATCAACCTAGTGAGATCCTGTTTCCAAAAATAAAAAATAGGGCTGGGGGTGTATCTAGGAAGTAGAATTCCCCTGGGTTCAATCCCCAGTACCACATACACACAGAAAAAAAAAATCGAAGCTCGAAGGTCAAATGCCCCTGGGTATCTACATTTGGAGAGTAACCTGAAGTGCGGTTATTCCACTGTTGCCTGGTCGCTAAGCATCAGCTCATGGGTTCACCCAGAGGTCCTGGGCTCCAGAGGGCTGATTCACACTCAATATCCCCTGCCTGGCAAGCCAGACACCAGTATTCACATATAATAGACCCTGGGTCTCCTCAGCAGGCCAGGACACTGGGGCAGGCCTGTTACGGTGGATGAGATCACTAAGACACCCACACCTTCTATCAGAAGTTTATAGAGGGGAACAGAGAGTCAAGAGAGGGAATCGTTTTCACCTTGAGAAATATTTGAAAATAAAGAACCAAAATATCCTTTCACTCAATATTACTAAAGGAAATTTTTTTGTGTGTGTGGTACCGGGGATTGAACGCAGGGGCGTTCTACCTCCGCGCTACGCCCCCGGCCCTATTTTTTTAGACTTTATTTTGAAACCGGGTCTCATGAAGTTGCGGAGGACCTCACTAAGTAGAGAGAGAGACAGGGTGAGAGAGAGAGAGAGAGCGCTGAGGCTGGCCGCGAACCCGGATCCTCCGGTCTCCACCTCCCAAAGTACTGGGATTACAAGCGTGCACCACCACATCCGGCCTAAAGGAAATTTTTAATTTTGTTTATTTATTTGGTGCTGAAGATTGAACCCAGGAGCAGTCTACCTCCAAGCTATACTCCCAGATCTTTATTTACTTATTTATTTATTTATTTATGTATTTATTTATTTATTTATTTATTTATTGAAACGGTCTTGCTAACATTGCTGAGATCTTGCGAAGTTGTTGAAGCTGGTCTTGAACCTGTGATCCTCCTGTCTCAGCCTCCCAAGTACTGGGATGACAGGCATGTGACCACCACACCCGGCTCTAAGGGAAATTTTTAAATTCAAACTTCCCCCACTCTCCTTATTTTTATTTATTTATTTTTTTATTTTTTTGCGGTACCAGGGATTGAACCCAGGGGCGTTCTACCTCCGCGCTACACCCCCGGCCCTATTTTTTATACTTTATTTTGAAACCGGGTCTCATGAAGTTGCGGAGGGCCTCACTAAGTAGAGAGAGAGAGAGAGACAGGGAGAGAGAGAGAGAGAGAGAGAGCTGAGGCTGGCCGCGAACCCGGATCCTCTGGTCTCTGCCTCCCAAAGTACTGGGATTACAAGCGTGCGCCACCACACCCGGCTCTCCTTATTTTTAAAACATCAAGCTTGTTGGCCCGTGTCCCTCCAACATCCCCCCACACCATGTAAACAAGCTCTTAACAATGTTCTACAGCTTCCAAGCCCACACATGATGTCACAGCAGGGTGTAGACTTGACATCAAGTCAGTTTCTAAGCCCACAGATGACGTCACATCAGCGTGTAGACCTGACTTGATTGTGAAGTCACCTTTATATCAAGGTAGCTGTTTCTAGGTACTTCCTTAAGGACACAGTGTAAACTCACTCAGCTGTCCCCAGTACATGACTGGATAGCTCACTTCTGGGGAAGCTTCTGGTAAAACAAGCAGCTCACCCCTCCATGATGTGACTCCGGGTTGGCCTCATGAGTACTGATGTGGGACCCATGGTCCCTTCCAGACTTTTTGCCTCTATTATTTGGGGCCTAGATCTCGAGCTCTCTGGGCCCCGCTCTTCAGTGTCTAGCACAGAACTGAACATTGTGGGGTGCCCCCTTGCTCCCTGGCCCACCATGGAGGTTGAGATTAAACCCTACTTCAGTCAATTCCATGACTGAAGCCATTCAGCTTTCTCATCCAATACTTGGGAGGCTGAGACAGGAGGGTCGCAGGTTCAAGAAGTGCCTCATTCTCTGGAAGGTCAGAACCCTACCTCTGGCTCCAGCTCTGCACCTGAGGGAGACCCTACTCTTTCCAGCCCTTTCGCAGTGCCCTCTGGCTATTTCTGATCTGGGGTGAGCTGCCAGGCTCCAGGGCATCTGGGTGAGATGAAATTCCTCTTTGGATTTTGCAGTGAATAGAACAATGGTGCACACTAATAACAAAAACGATAATATAAGCGACACCAGTAGCAGTAAGAGCAGCTACTGGGTGGTCTCTTGTCATTTATGAGCCAAGGGGAGGAGACCAGGTTTCTGCAGAGGGGGATGTCACTTTGCTACTGTGTGTGCCACACAATCTGTACCTAAGGCTTTCGCCTGAGGATGACAGGAAGAGCCACAATGACCTCTGGAGCTCGCAGACCTAGAGTAGACTTCCAGAGCTATGGGCACTGCCAGAGGCCAGCCTAGCACAGTCGAACCAGCCTTGCCCCAGCCTGGCATTCCAGGGCCAGGAAAGACAACAGAGGGCTTGGAGCCTGTGCTGAGGGGCAGCCCTTGACATCTACCAAAATCAAAGTCCTACCCAGACACACATGCCCCAGGATGGACTCAGCCGAGGGAACTGGGCCTCAAAACTCTTTCCATGCAACTTTGGCCTGTCTCTGCCTGTGTCTTCCCCAAAAGAGAAGAAAAGGGGTGAGACAGAGAGATGGGAGGTGACAATGAGTCTGGCTGTAGTTCGCCAAATTGGAAAGTACCTGAAACTCCTCACTCTTTGGAAGTGATGTCAAAAAGTGTTGCCTAAACTGGACGTGGTATTGCACGCCTGTAATCCCAGTACTTGGGATACTGAGGCCGGAGGATCTCGGGTTAGAGGTCAGTCTTGGCAACTTAGTGAGACCTCAGCAACTTAGACCCTGTTTCAAAATAAAAAAATAAAATAAAATAAAATACGGCTGAGGTTTAGCTCAAAGGCAAAATGCCCCTGGGTTCAATCCCCAGTAACACACACACACACACACACACACACACACACACACACACACACACACACCTAGGTCCCTCTTGGAAGCCAGGACTTGCCACCCTGAATCTCCCCAAGAGCCCGTGAGACTCTGGGTTTTTCTCCACAGGCCAGAGGCACCAGGATCTTCCTCACAGCTGACTTCAGCAGCTGAGAACCTCCTCACAAGGAGCCACACTTCTTCACGGCGCACAGCGCAGCCTGTAATTATCCTGTGTGTGTGACAAGTCGATTATTAAATTAATCGAGCAACACAAAGTCAGGAACTGAGTCTGATCTTGTATCCCCCAGACACTGGCCTAGGGTTTGGCATAGAGTAAGCTCACGTAAGTATTTGTCTGATCACCGAGTGTATGTGTGAGTGAGTGCCATCAGCCCTGAGCGCCGTGTTTTCTGAGAAGAGTTGACACATTGCAGCACAGCCAAAGGTGGCAGCCAGGACTGCGAACTTCGGAAAACCTGACGTGACACGAGGTAGAAGGAACAGAAGCCATAGACAGAGACGAGCAGACGAAGGGAGAGTCGGCTGTCACTTTGAGGATTCCTGAGCCTGGTTTACATTATTCCAGAAGGAAGAATGGGCACCCAGGAACAGAGGTCCCTAGCAGTGTGCAACTTCAAGCAGATGAATGTTCCCCATGCCAGAACTACCCAGGGGCAGGACAGGCTGCCGTGTGGGAGGGCCTCTTCCATCAGAGGAGCGGAGGCTGGGTGGGGAGGCTGGGTGGGGAGGCTGCGCTTTGGAGAGCTTCAGTGGCAGATCTGCCACGGAGGTGACTCCAAGCCCATTGTCTCCTGTGCCAGGGAGGACAGGACAAGTGTCTATGTGACATGAGTCCTGCGAGGCCTGGAGCAAAACTACAAAAAAGAAAAAACCTTTGAGAGTCATAATACTTTCAATTAATAAAATCTGTAAGAAAAAAGAGAGAGGGAGTATTTAACTTCAGTCTCCTTTATTACCTTTTCATAAGCCTGAGTCCCTCCACTCACAAAACTCCTCATATAAACCTTCTTGTCTTGGGTACAAGCAAGCTCAGAAAAGAACTCACTTAAAATTGTTAATACAGAGCCAGGCATGGTGGCACACGCCTGTAATCCCAGTACTTGGGAGTCTGAGACAGGAGGATTGCAGGTTCAAGCCCAGCCTCAGCAATTAGTGAGTCTCTCAGCAACTTAGTGAAACCCTGTTTCTTTCCTTTTTCTTTTTCTTTAAATTATATACGTACGTACGTATGTACGTACGTATGTATGTATGTATGTATGTATGTATTGAGATCCTATTTCAAAATAAAATAGGGCTGGGGGTGTAGCTCAGAGGTAGAATGCCCCTATGTTCAATCCCCAGTAACACACACACACACACACACACACACACACACACACACAATTGTTAGTGCTTTGATATGTCAATCTTTATTTGGAAAGAGGGTACCTAAGCTGGACACTGTGACTCACACCTGTAATCCCAGTACTTGAGAGGCTGAGACAAGAGGATTGCAGATTCAAGACCAGCCTCAGCAATTTAGTGAAGCCCCCTGCAACTTAGTGAGACCCTGTTTCAAAATAAAAAATAAAATAGGGGTGGGGGGTGTAGCTCAGAGGTAGAACGCCTCTGGGCTCAAGAAACCGTGGATAAACCTAATGGGGCTTGCAGCACAGTAGCATTTGAATGGAAAAGTCGTCTTAGGCACCCTCCAATCAACCAAAGAACAAAGTTCAGAACCTACCTGTGTTCGGCAGTGTTAGGCAGGGGGAGTGGGCCCTGGATTCAGCGGTAGAAATCCTGTCTTATCTCTGCTTATTATACTCTGTGATCTCCATTAGTTACTTAGCTGCTCTATACCTAATTTTCTCCCTATGTAAAATAGGATTATTCACAATATGTATCTCACAGGGTCAAATGAGACACCAAACATGAAAGTGTTTTGTAAAATGTAAAGTGCTATGAGCCAGGTGTGGTGGCACACGCCTGTAATCCCGGTCCTTGGGAGGCTGACACAGGAGGATTGCAGGTTCAAGGACAGACTCGGCCATTTAGTGAGACTCTCAGCAACCTAGGGAGACCCTGTTTCAAAATGAAAAATTTTTAAAAAGGGCTGGGGTGTAGCCCAGAGGTAGAATGCCCCTGGGTTCAATCCCTAGGACCACACACACACAAAGTGCTACGTATGTAGCACTGTTGTGATAATTATTATTAGACATAGTGGGAATACAAAGCAATATAAAAGAAAGTTTCTGTCTTCAGAGAGCTCACCAAACAACAGGCCTAACCTGAGCTTCTCCTATTCACTGTTCACCTTCTTGAACACAATAGGGGGTGGGACATGGAGTAGGAGACACTGGAAGCTCTGTCTCAGAGAGAGGACTGAGCCGCAGAGCCGAACCATGCCCGATTCCTGCCCAGAGCCCCCTCTACCCTCTGGACTCGGGGAGACTGTCCTATTCTCTGAACTCCATCTCCCAGACAGCCCAGCCTGCAGGCCTTTGAACTCGCCACCTTCTGCAGCCACTTCCGGCGCAGAGGGTCCTCCATGTCTGCCCTCCCCGTCCCTGCTTCAGAGAGAGACGATTCCCATAAACAAAAAACCAGCCTGACCCACTTAGGCAGCTCACCCCTTAAGTGTCTTTATTGCAAAGAAAGGGTTTCATAATTATGTTGCATAAAACTGACTCAGAGCAAATTAAAACTGATTTTCACAATGACCCCATGACCTTGCTCTTCATTGATGACAAGGCAGTATTAAAAAAAAAATCAGCCAAACTGCAGGACTCAGGATTCAGCTGATCCTCAAGAACATATTCCCTAGCAAGAAATGAAATATAAAGGAAATGGGATCCCGAGCGGGGAGCAGTGGCACACATCTGTAATCCCAGTACCTGGGAGGCTGAGACAGAAGGATAGCAGGCTCAAGGCCAGCCTCGGTAATTTAGGGAGACCCTCAGCAACTTAGTGAGACCCTGTTTCAAAATTCTAAAACATATTTTTAAAGGGCTGGGAGTATTACTTGGAGGTAGAATCCCCCTTGGTTTAATCCCCGGTCCTTCTCCCCCACCCCAAAAATGAAAGAAAATAGGATCCCATGGTTATTTCCTATCTGTCTGCATATTTGTTTGTTTGTTGCTTTGGTATAGACTAAATCAGGAGTGGGCGAACTTTTTCTGTTAAGAACCAGCTAATAGCTGGGCGTGGTGGCGCACGCTTGTAATCCCAGTACTTGGGAGACTGAGACCCGAAGATCCAAGTTCACAGCCAGCCTCAGCTATTTAGTGAGGCCCTCCGCAACTTAGTGAGACCCTGTTTCAAAATAAAGAATAAAAAATAGGGCTGGGGGGTGTAGCTTGGAGGTAGAATGCCCCTGGGTTCAATCCCCAGTGCCAAAAAAAAAAGAACCAGCTAATAAATATCTTGGGTATTTGTAAGCCAGGGATATCAACTAGGTACTTTTTTTTTTTTGCGGTACCGGGGATTGAACCCAGGGGTGTTCTACCTCCGCGCTAC
>PVJS01052300.1:0-13662 GCA_004027185.1 Glis glis
AGAGAGAGAGAGAGAGAGGAAAGAGGAGAGAGGAGAGAGGAGAGAGAGAAGAGAGATCGCGCACGCGTGCGCGCAAATGCGTGCTGAGGTTGGCCGCGAACCCGGATCCTCCGGTCTCCGCCTCCCAAAGTACTGGGATTACAAGCGTGCACCACCACGCCCGGCCCAGCCCTATTTTTTTATACTTTATTTTGAAACCGGGTCTCACGAAGTTGCGGAGGGCCTCACTAAGTAGCTGAGGCTGGCCGCGAACCCAGATCCTCCTCTATCTGCCTCCCAAGTACTGGGATTACAAGCGTGCGCCACCACACCTGGCTGATGAGTATTTTTCTTGAGCTTAGAAGACATTCATACATATACCAGGAATTTTTACCACTTCCTGCCCAGAATGTCCTGTTCCTTCTATTTGGTGTGGTCTCAATCCATTTGCCCTCCCAATCTAATCTCTCTTTTATCCAACATTCCTGATCTCCTATTGTAATGATGTCAGGTTGTTAAATTCTGCAACTTAGTATGGTTATTTAAGATCTGCTTTTATCTCTGTTAGACATAAGCTCTATGAAAGCAGGCACTGTGTGTTTCATTAATGTTTGTATCCCTTAAGGTCCCATCACAGTATCAAGTGAGTGAATGAATGAGGAATGAGTACATATGAACCGAAGAGATGATGTATAAGATGTGTATGGAGTTAGCTTGCAGTTATATATGTAATTGTATCAGGAACAAAATAAGAGATGTATAAGAAAAGATCCACGTTAGCCAGAGAGGAAAAAAGAATTAAGAAAGATAGCCACAAAATTTTAATTACTAATGGACATAATGTATATGATTCATTGGGTATATCTCAGGTCAAAGCAGATTTTTGCAAGAAGGAGGAAGTCAGCTAAAAGAAAATGTGTGTGAAACTCATATATGTTTTTGCAATTTTTACACTTTGGGAACTATTAAGCTCTGAAAGGCCAAGGACAATCACATGTTTTATACACAGTAGATTTTCCATCATAAAAATAAGCAAGAAAAGGTGGTGATTTGGTGTTTTGAAAAATTTCATCATTAAATATTATCACATTTCAATGTATAATTTTACAGGTATCTACAGAATATTGGACCTCCAGATCCAGGATCTGTAAGACTTTATCACCTTGAATCAAGGATTTATTTGATAGTCTCCTCGGTCTTTAATTCATACCCAGTACCATTTTTTAAAAAAAGAATTCACATATTTGCCATAAGGGAGTTCTTAAAAAAATAATACTCCCAGTACTTTCCAATGCCTAAGAATAGTAAGGTGGTAAAAAGAGAATTAGACGATGAAGTTATTGAGTCTGTCAAAGACCTTCTTTCCAATGAAGACTCAGCCGATGATGCTTTTAAGAAGAGTGAGCTAATCGTTGATGTCCAAGAGGAGAAAGATACAGATGTCGAAGAAGGATCTGAAGTTGATGACGAAAGACCAGCTTGGAACAGTAAGCTGCAATACATCCTGGCCCAAGTTGGATTTTCTGTAGGTTTAGGGAATGTGTGGCGATTCCCATACCTCTGTCAGAAGAATGGGGGTGGTAAGTTGTTTATTTGTTTCGAGTAAAAAATGCAGTAGTAGTAAATTGCTATTGGTTATTTGAAGTTGTTCCAATTGTTGCCGCAGTTTCATTATTTCTGAAACTATGAATTCCATTGCAAAGCGAGGGAGACTCCTTTGCGGGAAGTGAGCCCAGCTCTGTTTCCAGATTAGGTTGCCATAGGAGCTGGTTGGCGTGCTACAAATATTCAGGGATTGCTTAAGGGTAGCACATTCTCAAATTCTTTCCCTGGATGCTATAAACATTTCTGAATTTCTGACTGGAACTTTTTTTTTTAAACAAATGTTCTATCTTTTGGGCCTGTCAGTTATTCCCTTTGTAGAAGAACCTAAAACTTCTGATATAAGGCAGCCCTGGTGACAGAAGACAGAGAATTTTCTCTCCATGACTTATTAACTCCAAGTTTTAATTTGCCTCCCTCTTCAAAATGCCGCAAAATTGACATGTCGTTGAGAATGATAATTAGATTTAAAGGCTAACCAGAACCTTTAGAAACCCATAGAAAGAATACAACTGGGTCATTAATATAACACCAGTACTTCATCCTTAGAGATCTTAAATCTTTGGTTTCTAATTCTGTAGTTTTTGGAGCAATGGTCAGCTTCAATACAAATTTAAGAGAACATGCTTAATTTTTAGCAAAAATAGCTATACCATCATTGATACTTTTGCTATTTGTATTTGTGTATATAATTACCTAGGCTTCCTTAGCAAAAGTTGTCTTCAAAATCCAGGATAAATATATAAAAATATCGTAAAGAATTTGTTCTGTATCATATTCTATAGCACTTCAGAATCATTATGGCAAGAAAATAGAATATAAATAACCTATTACTAAGACACCATAAATATAAAACTAGTATGCTTGGCTGTTAACACTAAAGATGTTACTTATGTCCGTGTATAAAGCATGTATGTATTTAACAGTTTTATCATAATATTGTCATGGAAAAAATAAAATATATTTTCTTACATCTTAAAAAATCAAACTGGATGTTCAGTTAACATTTGGGTTGAAATTTTATTATCTATGTACATGAAACTGCTAAAATAAGTGTGACTTAAAAACTAAATAGATACTTTATACTATTATTACAAAATATTGCCACACAAAGAACAGAAGGAATGCTTTGATATCACCACACAAAGAATAGAAGAAATGCTTTGATACTTGATTGTAGTCTGTGACAATTTTTAGACAGAACAACAAATGATTTTATTTTGAATGTTGTTCAAATCTACAAACCCTACATCAAATGAAATAATAAAAACATTTGTATGTGATTTTTTTCTTAGCCACTAAGAATAAAAGCTATGGTGTTATAAAATATGTTTAAGATACTTTTAGTTAATTCAACCAAGCACAAAATAAGAGGTCTGTAAAAAGTATCATGTTTGACAGATCTTCCTGAGAGGTAAGCATTAATACATGAAGTTGGTGATGCAGGACTCATCATTCAGCTAAAACGTTCAACTCCTCAGCTAGTAGGTAGCATCATATATTCATTACTTATCAAACCAACTGTAAGTAGCCATAAATTATCTTGCATTTTTGTGTCTCAAAATTCATTCCATTGTCCAGGACTGGCAGAAGATGACTTCTGATCTTGAGATCTTTTACTTTGGAAATCTTGCTGTCCATATGGCTAAAGAAAAAGGCTGTCTTGGTTGAAAAGTCAGGTTGCATTCCATTTAGTTAGTACCATATCTGTCTTGGTGGAGATCTCTAAGAGAGTCATATTTAGTAATTGGCCATTAGCAAACGTGGCTTCTCCATCTTATTTCCATAAGTAAAAATACCCTTTTGAGTATTGTTTCTTCTCTTCTAAACACAAACACTAGAGAGCAGTATCGCAGGTATTATAAAATAACAAGTTGTTTTTATCATTTCAAGATCGCTCTTAGAGGACCAATGATTGTATCAACATATAGTATAGTACTGAGTTTTCTTCCAGCTGTTTAGTCAAACAGCCTGAGGCTACAAATCCTATTCATTAAGCATTTGAAACACTTTCTGAATAATAGGAAAAAAGTAATATGTCCATTAAATAAGTCTATTTGTCTAAAGATATGCTTAAACCTCAGTGGTTAAGCTTAAGTGTGACAGTACAGAGGACAACATGATCATATCTAGAAGTCACTTTGACTGTTTTCCATGTTACTCACCATGTCACCTTCCACAACTTACCTTGCTTCCTCAGGTTTAGTTTGGACACCTGTAAAATGGGGTTAGTAATAGTACTCACTCACTGGATTCTTGTAAAGAATAAATGAATAATTGCACATAATGTGTTTAGAAATATGGCTGAAAAGTGAATTCTTTAATAGTAAATAATATATATTACCTATTATTGCTTTATGTATGGGGGCTAATGTTAATTTGAGCTAAAAGGTCAAGCATCCAATAGCATGTAATGCACACAGAACTGAGGAAAAATTCCCATTGTATCCAATCTTAATTCATACTCTCTCTGTCTCTAGTTTCTGTCTCTTTTTTTCTTAGCCATTCATGTGCACATAAACCACTCACCATCTAAGGTTTGATGCAAGTGTTAAAATTTACTTCCAGTCAAGTCTTCTTTTTTATTTTTTATTTTTGCGGTACTGGGGATTGAACCCAGGGGCATTCTACCTCCGAGCTACACCCCCAGCCCCTATTTTTTATTCTTTATTTTGAAACAGGGTCTCACTAAGTTGCAGAGGGCCTCACTAAGTAGCTGAGGCTGGCCACAAACCCGGACCCTTCGGTCTTAGCCTCCCAAGTACTGGGATTACAAGTGTGCACCACCACACCCGGCTCAGTCCAGTCTTTTGAGAAACACCTTCTAGTCAGCAGGCCCTGAATGTTATTAGTCATTTTAAAAATCAGAATTTAGATAACTTTGTTTCATAAGGTCATACATCCTTCTTTCAATTAAATTCTCCTTTGTAAAGTTAGCTAAAGTCTGAAAGACTGAAAATAATTCACAGGAAGGTAGAGATTATACATCAACCACTACATTAGGGAAAATTATTATATATCAGTCATTATTAAAGAGATACATAGATACTGGGCTAAGTAATTGGAAAAAATCTATCACTATTTACTTCTTCAGTGGCATAATTGCCAGAACAATTTAACTAGCTTTCAAAATCCATTCAATAACATCAAACACTTTTTTAAACTAAAAAAGATATAATAAATGGCCTCATAAAAATGAGAATTAGTATCATCATTTACATGACTGTTATACTTAATCTAGTTGGACAAAACTTCATATAAGAAATTTGAATGTAGGCAGTCCAGTTAAGAGGTTATTTAATAATAATTTGCATATGTATTCCCATGTAGATATGAGTGCAGGTTTCATGATTAACTTCTTTATTTAATTAATTGAATAGAATATTAACATTGCGAAAGTATTCACAGATTGTAGTCACCAGTTATGTCTTCATTTGTGACTTAGCTGGAAAATAGTCATTTAAGTATGGAAACTTTAAGGCAAGGATAATAGCACATACATTTTTATAATAGAAATTAAATGTTTTAGTTTCTCAATCATTCTTGCCATCCCTTCTTAAAAATTTGGGAAAACAATTGTTTCCTGAAGTGTACTTTTTATATGTGTAGATATAGAAAAATGACGCTTGTCTCTGGTAGAAGTTATTTTACTTTTTTTGTATTTTGGACTAGGCAGACATTCTTCCATGCTATTATTGTATGTAGAAAACAAAAAGTCAGTTTTATTACCATAAAATCACATTAATTCTAATTTATGAGATTTGGAATGCATAATTTAAATGGGTACATAACATATAGTAAATGACTTCATAAATGTCCTACAAAGATTTCTAGGACTTTGTGAAACCTACTCCACAAAACAATTAATTTTACAAAATCAATTATATTATTAGAAGATGAAACTGCTTTTCCTTTTCAATAAAATGAAGCTAAAACTATCATTAATATTCTGTTATCATAATTCTTTTTACCAGAAAGTCAGAAATTCAGTTTAGGTTTCAAAATCTTGACAATTTAAAGTAATGAAATTACATTTTTTTTCAAATTTCTCTATACTTATACCTCATAGAAACTCATGTATTGTCTTTTATGAGATAATCATGATTAGTGTATTCTCTACTGTATTTATTGAAAATATAATCTATTTTATTTGTTCTTGTTTTTGTAGGTGCCTATCTCTTACCATATTTAATACTACTCCTGGTAATAGGTATTCCCCTATTTTTCCTGGAACTTTCGGTGGGTCAAAGAATTCGGCGTGGCAGCATCGGTGTGTGGAACTACATAAGCCCTAAGCTGGGCGGGATTGGATTTGCAAGTTGTGTAGTAAGTTTCCTAGTGTGGTGTGTGCTGTGCAATTTGCAGGATTTGGAATAATATAATTCACATCTAAGCGAAACCTCTGAGTGTGTATTTCCACACAACTCTTTAATTCTGTTTGAAAAAACACTACTGGAGTACATTCAAACAGACAAAACCAGCTATAAAAATGAATATAGCTTGGTCTTGTTAACCAATGTGTTAAGGTCTACCAAGAGACAATTTTTTTTTTTTTTTGCGGTACCGGGGATTTAACCCAGGGGCGTTTTTTACCTCCGAGCTACACCCCTCGGCCCTATTTTTTTTATACTTTATTTTGAAACCGGGTCTCACGAAGTTGCAGTCTCACTAAGTAGCTAAGGCTGGCAGCGAATCCGGATCCTCCGGTCTCCGCCTCCCAAGTACTGGGATTACAAGCATGAGCCACCGTGCCCAGCTTCCAAGAGACAATTTGTAAGAGAAGATAATGTTTCAAGTAAAAAGTAAAATAATGAGGATTAAAAAAATGTTACATGGATTTTATGCATTCATATCATTTCAAAGGAAGAGGCATGAGAGATTCAGTGTGAGCCTATGATTTTATTTTGCAGGTGTGCTATTTTGTGGCTCTCTACTACAATGTCATCATCGGCTGGACTTTGTTTTACTTTTCGCAGTCTTTTCAGCAACCACTTCCTTGGGATCAGTGTCCTTTGGTGAAAAACACTTCACACACATGTAAGCCATGCAAATGTAGTGTTTTTGTATTTAAAGATTGTAAGATTGGTAAAGGCACAAACTTTCCATTGCTTTTTCAATAAAATGAAGCTAAAACTATCATTAATATTCTGTTATCATAATTATATTTTATCAGAAAGTCTTTTGAATTGAAACTTAAACTGCAATTCAGTTTAGGTTTCAATTCAGTTGAAGTTTTTTTAAATAATGTGGGAAAATTTTTCAAAATTATCATCATGATAAGCTCCCTTTTCTTCTTGGAGTGGCCCACTCTGAAAGATAGACTTTTGGCATTATTTTACTAGCTCTTTCCAAGTTATTTTAATATGCCCATGACATTAGGGTAAAATATTTTAAAAATCAGGTTGTAAGCATTGTAAACAGTCTTACTTTGTACACCCTGATTGATGCCTCACACTTTCATTAAAACCTAAAAAAAAAAAAAAGGAAGTTGGGTGTGGTGGTGCACGCTTGTAATCCCAGTACTTGGGAGGCTGAGACAGGAGGATCACAGGTTCCAGGACAGCCTCAGCAAGTAGTGAGATTCTCATCAACCTAATGAGACCCTGTTTCAAAATAAAAATAGAATAGGGCTGGAGTATAGCTCAGAGACAGAATGCCCCTGAGTTTAATCCTCAGTACCAAAAACAACAACAAAAAAAAAACTAAAAAAAAGGGGAACAGGAAGAAGAATGCAAGTTGAAATAGTCATCTTTATGTCTTTGGTTCTATTGATTTGTAGTTTTCCCACCATTGTTGAAAATCCTAGAATATAAAGAATAATTTTCTGTATAATACAGCTTGTGTATGTAGTTTAAAATTTTCTAGTAGCCACCTTTGAGAAGAGTAAAAACAATACTTGGGAGACTGAGACAGGGGGATTGCAGGTTTGAGGCCAGACTCAGCTACTTAGTGAGACCCCATTTCATAATAGAAAGAGCTGGGGTTGTAGCTCAGAGATAGAATGCGTCTGGGTTTGATTCCCAGTACCAAAAGGAAAAAAAAGTAAAAAGAAATCGGTGCAATATTTTATTTCATCTGATATATCCAAGATGTTATCTTTTCAGTGTATAATTAATATATTTTAATGTAATAATTTACATTTTCACATACTAAATCTGAAAACCAGTGTTAATTTTACATTTATATCACACATAACTTTATCCTAGCATCATTTCAAAAGCTCCATGTGGCCAGAAGCTAGGGTATTTGATTATACTGCCACAGCATATCAATCAGATAACTGAGGAGAAAGGGGAATGATAAACCTGATTTATTTGGATTACTTTGAAAAGAAACTCACATATTCTCACTTAAGAAATTTGTAAGCTGGGCATGGTGGCACATGCCTATAATCCCAGTACTTGGGAGGCTGAGACAGGAGGATCGCAGGTTCGCTGCCAGTCTCAGCTACTTTGTGAGGCCCTCAGCAACTGAGTGAGATCCTGTTTCAAAAATAAAGAATAAAAAATAGGCTGGGGGTATAGCTCAGAGGTAGAATGCCCCTGCGTTCAATCCCCAGTACCGCAAAAAAAAGAAAGAAATTTGTAATAAGAAATGCAAAAAGGATAGATGCCTTCTGGTTTTTAAAATTTTTGCACTGTTCTGATTTTATTCATTGTAAATCTAAATGCAGATGTACGTTGGTAGTACTTTTCTAGGAAACATTAAGAATTGATTTGCACGCTTACTAAAAAAAAACCTGTCTTACTGCTCTTTATGGTCTAAAATAATTGTGTGTTATCTTCTTTCTACAGTTGTAGAGCCAGAATGCGAGAAAAGCTCCGCTACCACCTATTACTGGTACAGAGAAGCACTGAACATTTCCAGTTCTATTTCTGAAAGTGGAGGCTTAAACTGGAAGATGACCATCTGCTTGCTGGCTGCCTGGGTCATGGTTTGCTTGGCTATGATCAAAGGCATTCAGTCTTCTGGAAAAGTTAGTATGTTAATGCCCTTCCTGGTTCTGCTAAGCACCATTCCTGGGTACCCCTGCCCTCCCGGCCTCATGCTCTGTTATTAATCTGTGTGGACAAACTGCATGTAACATTTCGTTCTAGATAGTAAAAAACTGGTGGAAAGCAATGCTTTAAAAAAATGTGTTTAAGGAAAGGATATAAAGACCTAAGTACTTTTTACTGACATTTAATGTCATTTATAATCTTTCCTTATTTCAACAAAATATTTAAAGTTTTTGTTGATGCTTAAATGTCCTTTCTTTTTTCAGTTTATTCACTTGACTCTATAATGTTTTCTGATTACCATTTAGTTCTAATCATGGAAACTGGCATAAGTGGTAGAATGAAGAATGTATTCATTCTGTTGCTTTATACCATTCATTTTTCTCTTGCTGTAGGTTCTCTAAGGTATAGTTGCATGAGGAATTCAAAACTTGTATAGGATAGGGTGTTTCTTTAAGTTCTGAACATAAATTAGGTAGTTATGATAATCCAACAAGAAATTCAAAGTAATATAAAAAACTAAAAATCATGTCTACGGGACAAATTGAAAATTCGAGAAAAATGTGGTTGAAAAAGACCGTAAGTGAATTCTAGATACCTTGATATGTTGTTTAAAAGGTTTTATTGGGAAAGTAACTGTTATTTACTGTTTTGCTTTCATAATTTACTGTTGGGTTTTTTTTTTTCAGTACCACTACCATTGGTTTAAAGCGCTCTATATCTCTTGGCTGAGCCATAACAAAGATTTATTGTTGGCTCTTCTCCCTGTCTCTTAACAACCCATTTCTACTATCTTTCTTTCCAAAGCATAGCTGTGATCATGTATTTTTCTTTTCAGGCTAACTCACCATCATATAATAGCAGGAGTGGGAATAGGAGCAGCAGTAGTAGTAGTAATTATAATAAGTTTTATCTACAAATACTTCTCAGAGGATTTAGCAGCTAAAGAAGAATCTGAGTTAACTTGTACTGTGCTTTATCAAAACACCATATGCAAACACACACCTGCTAACTAGAATCTGCATATGTGTGTGTGTGTGTGTGTGTGTGTGTGTGTGTGTGTGTGTATGTGTGTGTAGTACTGGGGATTGAACCCAGGGGTATTTTACCTCTGAGCTACACCTCCAGCCCTATTTTTTAATTATTTGAAACAGTTTCTTGCTAAGTTGCTGAGGCCGGCCTCAAACTTCCAATTCTCCTATCTTAGCCTCCCAAGTACTGAAATTACAGGAATGCACCGCAGCTCCCAGCTTTTGAATCTGCATGATTTAAAAAAGGGATATGATAGTGTCATTGTCCTTCGGCTGGGTAGACACACTTCAGTTGGACCAAATATACAATATTGGATTTTACTAAAATCTTTTATTTCCTTCTTTTATTATGAAGAAGAGAAATCTTAGCTTTGTGATCACAATCTTCCAATAGTAGATCCAAAAAAATAAGGCTGTTTGTGTGGCCCCAAAAAAGAAAACTATGATCCAATATTGGAGTTATGGAGGCTGGTGGGGTGGTGTTAGATCTTCAATCAGGAATGCCTTGTAGGAAGGAGGCCTGGCCACAGTGAAACCAGTTGCCTCAGGGGTAGAGTTCACCTCAGCAGAGGAACACAGAGGCTGCATGCTCTCTGGGTACAGCATCTATTAAGGGGGTTCCTGCCCCAAAGATGAAGGGCAGAAATGGGAAGCTCTAAGGTTTCTTCTAACTCTAAGGGAGTATTTTCTATTAGTACTACTTTCCTATTATTGCCACAACTCTGCTAAATACTTTACATATATTAGCATGTTTGATCAGTCAGATGAGTCACGTGGTTTTATCCCCATTTTACTGCAAAGTTAATAAGCCAAGGAGGGGTAAATAATTGGCCAGAATTAAATAACCAATAAATGACAAACAGAGCTAAAGATACGCTCTGAAATCCTCAAAAAGAATGGTTCTTTCTGAAGCTGTGTTTATAATAAATATTTTAGTATGCAAGGGGAAAAAAACTAAAATTTTATTATATATGTTCTTTTTTTAATACTTCAGTAAAATGAAAATATTTGTATACAATAGTTTGGTTGATAAACTAATCTCTTTGTGAAAACATTTCAGTTGTGAAGTGTGTGTATGGGGGGCATATCTTAAAATCAGCCCAAGAACCATATTTCAATTCATTTTTCTGTCCTAAAAGTATACTTTTTGGGCAATGTAAGGGTCATTCATGCTTTCATTTATTTATTTAAAAACTATCTGTTGAACACTCAACTATGTACCAGACAATGATCTAGTTCCCAAAATACAGCATAGAACAAAGCAGACAGCGTGCCTGTCTTCATTGAGTCTCCTACCAGTGGCAGAGGCACATAAGCTATAGACTCACGAAATAATTTCAGTTAACAGTTTACACAATAACAATGTATATGATTTCAGGCAATAATGTATACAATGTATATAATAAAATAATTTCAGGTAACCATTTATACAATGGATACAAGTGTCTGATATAGATAACCAGTTAGGTTGAATTTAACCTATTTTAAAAAATATTATACAACTATCTTTTTATATAATAATATTGAAAGCATATTATTAAATGCAAACAAGTGTTTAAAATCAACATGTATGCCTCTGGAAAGTGTTGACTTCAGATATATCATTTTAAATCTTGTAATTTAATAATTGAATATTTTGTACTTTTATTTGCTCACAGAAGAGTAAGATTGGGGTGTAAGCTACTTAATATTACTTGAGTATTATTTTTCTATGTTATATGATTGAAATGTTTCTGATACTTCTTAGGAAGCTATGTTAGAATCTCATCACCCAATACAAATTAGTGTTTTTAAGAACTCAAATGTTAGCTGGGTGTGGTGGCATATGCCTGTAATCCCAGTACTTGGGAGGCTGGTACATGAGGATCACAAGTTTGAGGCCAGCCTTAGCAACTTAACGAGACCCTCAGCAAGACCCTGTTTCAAAATAAAAAGTAAGATCCTGTTTCAAAATAAAAAATAAAAAGGACTAGGGGTATAGCTCAGAGGTAGAATAACTCTGGGTTCAATCCCCAGTACCAAAACAAAACAAAACAAAAAACAAAATAAAAACAAAAACAAAAAATCTATCAAATGTTCAATCAAATGAGAATTGAAATAAGTTTGATCATATAATTGGTATATAATTTTAAAAACACTGCAGAATGAAGATAAGTATTTTTAAGGAATATGCACAAAAAAACTTCAAGTCCTATAAGTTCTTTTTCAATGTACAATATTTTTGAGTATCTACTATATTCAAGGCACTGATGAATATGCAAAAATTAATACACCACAGTCTTTGTCCTCATGAACCCACAATTTAACATAATCAGTGCAGTAACAGAAACATAACGAAAGTGCATGCTAATGTACAGAAAGCCCTTGAAATTTACCTGGATGGTGGTGGGGAAGGCATGATTTTTACATACAATGAATGTAAACACATTGAATGTGTGCAGGTTGTGGGAGACAAGCATGAAATGTAGGTTGCAGATATTGAAGTATCTCTGGACTCTGGTAAAATGATGGGCTGTTACTTAGCAGACATTGTGGAACATTTGAAGATTTTTAGAAGTTCAACAATCCTATCAGATTGTTAGAAGGATGGATTTCTAGGATGCAGAGGAGAGCTGACAGGGAGAATCTCAAGGCATGATGAGCAGGAAACTGATGACAGTGAAAGGTGACATGTCATTAAGGATGGAAACAAGGGAGATGTGGGATCTCTGATGAACCAATTAGATAGACTTGGTCAGCTGGTGTAGGGACATGGGGAAGAGATACATATTAAGGATATGATAAAATTGTTTTGCCTGGAAAAATATAAATACAGGAAGAATTTTCTTCCCTAAGTGTGCCTAATTTAAAATAATATTAAAATACAAAATATAAATATAAGTAAAACTGAAAAATAAACTATGATATTTAATAGTATATAATTGGAAAATAATCTATGCATACTATTTTAGTGTGTAATCATTTCTGCTTTAAAAATGAGTGGGATTAATGAAATTTATTTAAGTCACTTATAAGAAAGCAAATATGAATTCTGTTTTAGAAAACAAAAAGATAAGAAATTATGCAAATGAGAATTCTTGCTCTGGCTAGCCTCAAAATTTGTGAAGAAGTACCATGAGATTTTATCCGTAACGCTACTTTTTTTTCCTTAGGTTGTCCCACATATGTTTAAATATGATTATTAAAAGCCGGGCATGGTGGCGTACGCTTGTAATCCCAGTACTTGGGAGGCGGAGACCAGAGGATCCGGGTTCGCAGCCAGCCTCAGCTACTTAGTGAGGCCTTCCGCAACTTCTTGAGACCCGGTTTCAAAATAAAGTATAAAAATAGGGCCGGGGGTGTAGCTCAGAGGTAGAACGCCCCTGGGTTCAATCGCCGGTACCGCAAATATATATATATATATATATATATATATATATATATGATTATTAAGTGGATAAAACCAAACGGGAAGTGAAGATAATTGTATCACTTAATATTAAATGTTATTTATAGTTATTATTATCAACCTCTTACCTGTCCTGAGCCATCCTATGCTATGGCAGTTTTTCCTTTATTCTTTCCACTCTCCCTCCCTCCCTTCCTTCCTTCCACAGATACATATCACGTAGCTATTATTTGTTAGCAAATATGTTAGGTGTTTTAGATATGATAGTGAACAGGATAGTAAAAGCCCTTGCCCACACAGACCTAACATTACAGTAGAGGAGACTTAGCATAAGTAAACACATAAATAAGATAATTTCTAGAGAGCTAAGTACTGTCAAAAACGAAACAAAACAAGGTAATATTATTGCTTGTCCTGGAGCTGAGGAGAAGGCCGTTGAGGGATTTGGAATAGAAAAACACATGGCCTTGTATTTGGTGGTCAGTGGATGAAGGTGAGATTTAAGTAATAAAGAGGGATTTGGAATAGAAAAACACATGGCCTTGTATTTGGTGGTCAGTGGATGAAGGTGAGATTTAAGTTCGGTGCAGATGAGGAAAAGGCATGAAAGCCACAAGATAGCAAAGGTCTGAAGTGCTAGAGCCCAGTGTGTGGTGTGGTGTGG
>PVJS01052301.1:0-13665 GCA_004027185.1 Glis glis
TGTGTGTGTGTGTGTGTGTGTGTGTGTGTGTGTGTTTGTGTGTGTGTGGTACTGGGGATTGAACCCAGAGGGATTCCACCTCCAAGCTACACCCCAACCCTATTTTATTTTTATTTCGAAACAGGGTCTCTCTAGGTTGCTGAGACTCTTGCTACATTGCTGAGCCTGGTCTCGAACCTGCGATCCTCCAGTCTCTACCTCCTAAAATACTGGGATTACAGGCATGTGCCCCCATGCCAGGCTGGTGGCTTATTTTAAAACTGACACTTTTTTTTTCGTTTCCTTTCCTCTTTTCCTTCATTAACCTTGGAGGAAGCAAAATTAACAAATAACAGTCTTATCACTTTACAGACTACAGGAAGAAAGAACTGGTGCCCGTGGGTCTGAGGAAGTTATCTTGAAAGCACCATTCGGAGCTGAATTACGTCTTCTGATGAATACACCTCTAGCAACAATTCAATCAATAATGTTTCCTGCAGAAGGAACCAGAGCGGCACCTTTTATATGCGCGCCAATAGTCCAGACCGATTTGCCAACCACTATTGAACTTTTCACCTACAGAGAGGGCGGTCAAACAGAAACAGTATTGTAGTAATCCTTGAATGAAGAGAGTAGTCGTTTTTTGTTGTTCTGTTTCCTCCGCAGTGCATGGCTCTATTATAACTCATTGCCTTGCTCAGGCTTTGGAGAAGAGGCAGTTCCCCTAAATGTGCCCTACTGAATTCACAGAAGCAACTCCATGGGGATCATGAGTACTTCTAACAGCATGGCAGAGCTTGTACACCCGCTCAAAAAATTAGATGTGTAAACTGGGCATGGTGGCGCATGCCTGTAATCTCAGTACTAGGGAGGCTGAGACAGGAGGATCTCACGTTCAAGGACAGCCTCAGCAAGTAGTGAAACTCTCATCAACCTAGTGAGACCCTGTTTCAATATAAAAATAAAACAGGTCTGGGGGTGTAGCTGGAAGGTTGAATGCCCCTGGGTTCGATCCCCAGTCCCCCACACACAAAAAAAAATTGTCAATGTGCATCAGTTATGCAGTGCTGTAAGGGGACGTCCATTGCCCTCCAGACAAAATACTCAAACACTCTGAGTGATTTCAGACTCAGCCCATGAGTATTGTTTTTTGGGGTTGATTTTTTTGGGGGGTTTGTTTGTTTGTTGTGGTACTAAGGATAGAACCAAGGGGCATTTGACTCTGGAGCTACACCCCTAGTGCTTTTTATTTTTTGTTTTAAAACAGGTCCTGGCTAGGTTGATGAGAGTTTTCCTACATTGCTGAGTCTATCCTCAAACCTGCGATCCTCCTGTGTCAGCCTCCTAAGTACTGGGATTACAGGTGTGGGCCACCATGCCCAGCCCATGGGTATTGTTTATCCACAGGTCATAGCAATACAACTTTGCATGAAGAGCATCTCTGGGGAGATCCCCCCCAACCTCATCATAAACCAAAGCCACTTTCTCTGGTTCTTTGTATTTCCTCCCGTAAGGCAGGGATATATCAGCACAGAAGACAATTATTCCAACAGGATTAGGCAAAGACAGGGTGAAAGTAGTTGCCAATTTGGAAGGGCCAGATGCCTAGTTAAACAAATATTAAGCACTGAATCAACAAGAAAGTTGATAAGACATATATGACTTATTCACAGTGTTTTTTCAATATTTACCATCTGTCATAAGGAATAGTGATATCATTGGCCAAAGAAAAGCAGAATAGAGCCAGGCACAGTGGCGCACACCTGTAATCCCAGCTCCTTGGGAGGCTGAGACCGGAGGATCACAAGGTCGAACCCAGTCCGGGCAACATAGTGATGGGGATTGGGCTCGCATTGATTGCTAATAGGTGTCGATTGCTGATGGTGAGAACAAGCTCTCATACTCAGGCAGAACAATAAAATCCTTTTCTCTGTCTCTAAGTTGTCAGCCGAGAGCTGCAGCCAAGGTTGACCTTGGTCAGCTAAAAGTTGGCTGTCAGTCCAGCTAAACACTGAATGTTGCAGGCACAGACACATGCAATTACAAAAGAATTAGAAACTTTCACAACAGCCAAGACTAACATTAAAAGATGAAAAAGCAAGCTATATTAACCCAATATTAATTACTAATAACACAAAATAGTTATAGTCCCAAATCCTCCATACTTTAAAAGACTATATTCCTGTTTCTTTCTTTTCTTTATTATAAAAAGTTTTCAATATAATAAGTAACTTCTAGCAGATAGAGATAAGAAGATGCTGAGAACTCACCAAGGACACAAGTGGGCAATACACATGCTTTAAACTTTAATAAAAACAAAGAATAAAGCAGGCTTTTAACATACAGCCCCCTGACCTCATTAACCAAGCAATACCTTTTGATCAGTGATATCTGACCTATCTGTCCATGTAAGGATGAACAAATGAGGCTAGAAGAAAAGGTTTAATTGGCTGATCTGCACCTGCTTTTTGTGGGAAAAGAAGACTATTGGTTAAGTGGAATAAGAAACAAGAGATAATAATTCTTATAAAAATTGTATATGTTCAAAGGCATTAGTGCCTTACTTTCAAGGCACTCTACTACGTCACCTCTGACGTAGTGCTTTGATTACTCTGTCCCTCGTTTCTCTCTGTAATAATAAAACTTTGTTCAAGCTTGCAACAGTAGTTCTGGCTAACTTTTTCTAAACTAGCTAAGAACAAGAACCCGCGGCATCGCTCCAAACGGGAACAACAGCAAGACCCTATCTCAAAAAAGTAAAGAGAAGCTGGGCGTGGTGGGGCACACTTGTGATCCCAGTACTTGGGAGGCAGAGACAGGAGGATCTCAGGTTCATGGCCAGCCACAGCTACTTAGTGAGGCCTGTTCCCAAATAAAAGAATAAAATATAGCTGGGGGTGTAGCCTAGAGGTAGAATGCCCCTGGGTTCAATCCCCAGTAACACACACACACACACGTAAAGAGGGCATGAGCTTCTTGAAATAATTGCTTTTTCCCCTCTTTTTTCTTTTCTTCATTTAGGGTGTGTGTGTGTGTGTGTGTGTGTGTGTGTGTGTGTGTGTGTGTGTGTTTTACTGGGAATTGAACTAAGGGCATTCTACCTCTGGCTACACCCCCAGCACTATTTTATTTTTTATTTTATTTTATTTTATTTTTTTGGTACTGGAGATTGAACTCAGGGGCATTCTACCTCCGAGCTACACCCCCAGCCCTATTTTTTATTCTTTATTTTGAAACAGGGTCTTACTAAGTTGTGGAGGGCCTCACTAAGTAGCTGAGGCTGGCCGCGAACCTGGATCCTCCGGTCTCAGCCTCCCAAGTACTGGGATTATAAGCGTGCGCCACCACGCCCGGCTATTTTTTATTTTGAAATAGGGTCTTGCTAAATTACTGCACACTGTCCTCAAATCTGCAATCCTGTTTCAGCCTCCCACATGATGGGATTATAGGTGTGCTCCACCAAGATTATGATTTAAGTTATGTGATGCAGAAGGTTCATTTTCTTATTACCATGATACTTAACATTCAAATATACATGATACTAGGTACTAGGAATTGGTACTAGGAATTTGGCATTCTGCCTCTGAGCTACACTGCCAGACCTTCCAATTATTTATTTATTTTATTAATTAATTAATTTATTTTTGGCACTGGTGTTTGAACCCAGGGGCAGTATATCTCTGAGCTATACCACCAGCCCAATTTTATTTTTATTATGAAAGAGGGTCTCACTAGGTTGATGAGAGTCTCACTACTTGCTGAGGCTGTCCTCGAACCTGTGATCCTCCTGTCTCAGCCTCACAAGTACTGGGATTGCAAGTGTGAGCAACTACGCATGCCGGGCTCAATTTTTTATTTTGAAATAGAGTCTTGCTAAGTTGCTGAAGGTCTCGTTAAATTGCTGAAGTCTCAAAACCTTGATCCTCCTGTGTCAGCCTCCTAATTACTGGGGTTACAAGTGTGTGACACCATACCCAGTGACCTTCCAATTTTTTATTTTGAAACAGTCTAGCTAAGTTGCTGAGGGTTTCACTAAATTGCTGAGGCCTGGAACCTGTGATCCTCCTGTCTCAGCCTCCCAAGTACTGGGATTACAAGCATGCACCACCACACCCGGCTCCGGCTTGAATTCTTCCTATATTCTGGACATTGCTCCTCTGTTAAAGGAGTAGCTGACAAAGATTCTCTCCCATTCTGCAGCCTCTCTCTTCGTGCTCCTGTTTTTTTCCTTTGCTGTGCAGAAGCTGTTTCATTGGATGTCTTCCCATTCATTGACTCTTGGTCTTACTCCCTCAGCTTCTAGGGTCTCATTGAGGAAGTCTCTGCCTGTGACTACACGTTGGAGAGCTGGTCCTATCTTTTCTCCTAGTCATTGCAGCAACCTAGCGAGACCCTGTTTCAAAACAAAGTAGGGCTGGGGATATAGCTTGGAGGTAGAATGCCCCTGGGGTCAATCCCCAGGACCACAGAAACAAAACAAAGAGATCGCTCAGTTTGACATTCCCATCAACAGTGTAGAAGGGTCCAGCTTCTCCAAACCTTGATCAGTACTTGTCACCGTTCATTCGTTTCTTCTTCTATTATATTATTATCATTATCATTATCATTGCCATCCTATTGGGTGTGCAGTGGTTTTGTTTTGCTTTTCCCTGACAAGTAATGTTGTTGGGCAGTTTTTCACAAGCTTCGTGACCATTTGCCCATATTCTTTGGAGAGTGGTCTCTTCGGATTCTTTTCCCACTGTTTCTCTACCAATTATTAAGTTGTAAGAATCCTTTATATATTTTAGATACAAGGTCATTAAGGGATGATTTACAAGCCGGGCATAGTGGCACACACCTGTAATCCAGTACTTGGGTGACATGCAGATTTCTGGGACCCCTGACCAGGCTCTGCTCTTAGACCAGGGTGGGGAGGGGAGGACATGGGCAGGGATCCTGGCATTTAACATATTCACCAGGTACTGATGACACAGCTCCCAGATCTGGACCCCCCCACCCCGTGTCTACAGCAACTCACCTGTGTGCCCTGGTCACAGAAGGGACGATGACAAGGCCTGGGCTCCCATCCAGCTTTGGTGGCCTTGACTGAGCTACCTCCCTTCCACATGCTCACTTATCTGCTCAGTGAAGGAAGGGCACAGCCCCTGCCAGCGCCACACAGTCACTACAGCAGGACCAGCTGACCATGCCTCCAGACTGTGACGCATGGACAGAGACCCTGGACTCTCCAGGGCTGAGGCCTGGGCCCTGGCACTGTGCCAAAAGCAACTTGACAAGCCCTGCTCAGGGCAAGGTTCCTCCCCAGCCAGGGGATGGGAATCCTTGGGGGAAGGGTATGCAGATAAGGGTGTAAATCACAGCAATGAACACAAGGTGGTTGCAAATATCAGATGCCCTGCCGCTTATATCCTTGGTTATTCAATAAAGCTAACATCGGCGTCTCCTGCAGGAAGCTGGGCTTGATTTGTTCTCCCCTCCCAGGGGAGAAATCAAAGAGCATGTAAATCATACCGTACATAAATTAGCTTTGAAGCTGGGTGTGGTGGCACATGCTTGAAATCCTAGTACTTGGTGATGGGGATTGAGCCTGTATCGATTGCTAATAAGCGCAGTATTAATTGCTAATAAGAACAGGCTTTCATACTTAGGCAGAACAATAAAATCCTTTTCTCCGTCTCTTAACTTGTCAGCCAAAAGCACTGGCCAAAGTTGACCTTGGTCAGCTAAAAATTGGCTGGTAACCCAGCCGAACACTGAATGCTGAATTTATAGACACTTGTACTTAGAAAAGAATTATGCAGACTCTCACGAAAGTTTAGACTAAGTCGAAAGATGAAAAAGCAAGCTGTATTACCTCAATATTAATTACTAATAATACAAACCTTCATACTTAAAAAGGCTATATTCTTGTTTCTTTCTTTTCTTTATTATAAAACAGGCTTTCTCTCTCTCTCTCCCTGTCTCTCTCTCTCTCTCTCTCTCTCTCTCTCTCTACCTAGTGAGGCCCTCCGCAACTTCGTGAGACCCGGTTTCAAAATAAAGTATCAAAAAATAGGGCCGGGGGTTGTAGCGCGGAGGTAGAACGCCCCTGGGTTCAATCCCCGGTACCGCAAAAAAAAGAAAATAAATAAAACAGGCTTTCAACATAGTAACTTCTAGCAGATAGAGATAAGGGGATGCTGAGAACTTACTAAGGACAGAGGTAGACAAAACACGTTTTAAATTTTAAGAGTAAAAATAAACAAAGCGGGCTTCTACCATGCAACCCACCGACTTTGCGAACTAAGTGGCACATTTTGGTCAGTGATGTTAGACCCATCTGTCTTTGTGAGGATGAACAAAGAAGGCTAACAAAAAAAGCTTACACAGCAGAGATAACTAGCGCCTACACCTACTTGTGGTGGGAAAAGAAGACTATTGTCTAGAAGGATAGGAGGGACAAGATAATAAATTCCTATAAAAAGACTGCATTTTCGAAGGCATCAGTGTCTCACTTTCGAGGCACTCCATTGCGCCTCTCTCTGACGTGGTGCTTTCATTGCTCTGTCCCCCCACCCCTTCTGCCTGTAATAATAAAACCTTGCTTAAGCTTGCTGCAGTTTTGGCTTTTTCTAAACTAGCCAAGAAGAAGAACCCATGGCGACATCCCAAACCATAACACTTAGGAGGCTAAGGCAAGAGGATCGCAGGTTCGAGTACAGCTTCAGCAAATAGTGACACTTTCATCAACCTAGAGAGACCCTGTTTCAAAATGAAAATAAAATAAGGCTGTGGATGTAGTTTGGAGGTAGAATGCCCCTGGGCTCAATCCCTAGTGCTGTCAGGGGAAAACACGATAATTCTGTGGGTTCTTGGCTTCCGTAGTGAAAAGAATTTCAGCACGTGCCAGTCAGAGACAAAGACAGAGGTTTAATTTCAAGAAAAGTGGAGATGCATGTTCAAGGGGGAACATGGGCCATCTTGAGAATGTGAGAGTGGGGCGGCAGAGCGGCCAGAGAGGCAGAGAGAGCAGCAAGAGGGGCTCCAGCATCTACACAATCCATTTCTTATAGGCACTGGGGGAGCACACGGTGGATAATGGAGTCACATGGGAAGGCGGTCTCCTTTCTTTGAAGCTTCAGGCTGACAAAAGGTGGGAATTCCCTTTGAGATAGGAATCCCAGGAGCTGAGACAAGGAGCCAGGGGAGCCGGGATGCAGGACAATCCTCCGGGATGCTCTGACAAAAGGTAAAACTCTCTGGGATCTAATCGCCTCAGGAATTTCAGATATGGAACTAGCCCATTATGATTTAAAATTTTGGGCATGGCTTTTGCCTAAGGGCTAATGAGCTCTGAAAAGTAAAACTAAAGATTATAAAGTTTTTTTTAGATTTTAAAAGTATATTTTCCTTTCCTTCCTGATTTGTCTTTCTACCTAAAATTCTATTTCTTCTATTCTACCTCAGTCACACACACACACACACACACACACACACACACACGCGGCTTTGGAGACTTGCCTTCTCTAAATCTACAAATACTAGTTCCCTAGCAGTCCACTGAAGACATTGAAATTTGTTAAAGAAGGGCAACAAAGTGTAAACTTTAGAGACATCACAGTAAGTGCTAGAGGGAAAGAAAGCTGCACAAGTTTCAGACCTTTGCCTCTGAAGAATGGGGCTTGAATTGTTATTAACCATGAGCATGTATTATAGATGAACAATGTTTTTTACCATTTTTTTTTTTTGTGGTACTGGGATTGAACCCAGGGGCATTCTACCTCCGAGCCACACCCCCAGCCCTATTTAATTTTTATTTTGAAACAGGGACTCGCTATGTTGATGAGTGTTTCACTACTTGCTGAGGCTGGTCACAAACCTGCAATCTTCTTGTCTCAGCCTCCCAAGTACTGGGATTACAAGTGTGTGCCACCATGCCCATCTTAGATGAAAAATTTTCTTTTTTTTTTTTTTGCGGTACCGGGGATTGAACCCAGGGGCATTCTACCTCCGCGCTACACCCCCAGCCCTATTTTTTTATACTTTATTTTGAAACCGGGTCTCACGAAGTTGCGGAGGGCCTCACTAGGTAGACAGAGAGAGAGAGAGACAGGGAGAGAGAGAGAGAGAGAGCGAGCACTGAGGCTGGCCACGAACCCGGATCCTCCGGTCTCCGCCTCCCAAAGTACTGGGATTACAAGCGTGCACCACCATGCCCGGCAAACAATTTTTTAAAATTTAATTCTGAGCCAGGTGCAGTGGTACATACCTGTAATACCAGTACTTGGGAGGCCGAGACAGGAGGATTGCAGGTTTCAGGGAGATTACAGGTTCTAGACCAGCTTCAGCATCTTAGTGAGGCAGCAATTTAGCAAGACTCTGTTTCAAAATAAAAATAAAATAGGGCTGGGGGTATAGCTCAGAGGTCGAATGTCCCTGGGTCCAATCCCCAGTACTATAAAAAGTGAGAATAAAAAAATAATAAAAAGAACTGAGGGTGTTGCTCAGAGGTAGAATGCCCCTGGGTTCAATCCCCAGTATGAAAGAAAGAGAAGGAAGGAAGGAAGGAAGGAAGGAAGGAAGGAAGGAAGGAAGGAGAAAGAGAAAGAAAGAAAGAAAGAAAGAAAGAACAAAAGAAAGAAAGAAAGAAAGAAAGAAAGAAAGAAAGAAAGAAAGAAAGAAAAAATGAAAGAAAGAGAGAAAAGGAAGGAAGAAAGAGAGGGAGAGAGAAAGAGAGGAAGAAAGAAGGTGGGCATGGTGGTGTACACCTGTAATCCAGTACTTAGAGGGTGAGACAGAAGGATCACAGCTTCCAGACCAGTCTCAGCTATTTAGTGAGACCCTGTTTCATACCAGTCTTGGCAACTTAGAATGACCCTTTTCAAAGTCGGTCATGGTGGCACATGCTTGTAATCCTAGTACTTGGGAAGCTGAGACAGGAGGATCGCTGGTTTGCGGCCAGTCTCAGCATCTTAGTGAGGCCCTCCGCAACTGAGATCCTCTTTCAAAATAAAGAAAAAAAATAGGGCTTAGGATGTAGTTCGGAGGTAGAATGCCCTGGGTTCAATCCCCAGTATCACACACAAAAAAGATCCTTTTCAAAAAAAGGGGGGTGGTGTTGTCTGGGGCAGTAGCTCGGAGGTAGAATGCCCCTAGATTCAATCCCCAGTACCACACACACACACACACACACACACACACAAGAAGATGAAGAAGAGAGAAAGAGGGAAGGAAGAAAGGAAGGGAAGGAGGGAGGGGCTGATCTCAACAGCTCTCCAACCAACTCTGACTTGACACATTGATGGCAATATTACTGCTAACAGTTTACATTGGGACCCAGGTGACAAGCCCAGGTGACAGGCCCCAGCACCAAGCCCCAGGGGCCCCAAGTCCATCCAAGGCTGTATCCCACTGTGTGCAGTGGAGGAGCCCGTCCCAGGGAAGAGACACAGAGGAGCAGACCTGGAAGAAGGCCAGGGATCCGCATCCCCCCACAGCCCTCCATGAGAATAAGGAGCCAGCCAAGGAGGGAGGAGCTCAGCAGAGCCCATGGGAATGCAGAGACCGCGGCCTGAGCACCAGGGCAGGGGTGCATTCAGGAAAGGGCGCTCAGGACTCTCTACATCAAACTAAGGTACCCATGCCACCTCCCATCCTGACACAGCCCCCACCCCAGCTCACCGATTCCTGTGGATCTCAGACTATCTACTCCCAAAGAAGCGGCCCCTGGACTTATCCTCGATCTTGTACTTGCCTGTCAGCAGGCCCCCTGTGGGAAGACAGCGGTCACACCCCAGCCCAGACTCTCCCAGGGGCTGCCAGATCCCTCCCAGGACTGGACTGGGGCAGCGGGAGGGAACCAGGACAGAAAAGGGATGCACCCAGCCTCTTGTCAAAGCCCTCCCTGCTGCCCAGGGCCAGGGCTGGGCATCCACTGGAGCAGGAACAGGCAGAGACAGGGCCCCCAATGCCCAGCCCCCAAGAGGGCCGGTCCTCAAGACAGCCATACCAGCTAAAGGGTTGAAGGCGTAGAACCTCATTCCGAAGCGTCTGAGGCAGGGGAAGAGCTCCTTTTCCACCATCTGGTTGGTGGCGTTGTACATGCCCTGCAGGGAGAGGGCCAGGTAAGAGCGGGACATGCCAAGGGAAGGGACCCAGCTTTCCTTTTTTAAGGTATTTAGTTTTGGAACTGTTTTCTTTTTCAGTGGTAGATCGCTTCCCTAGTATGCAGGATGCCCTGTGGTTTTTAATCAATAAAAAATAAAAGACAGCCAGGCATGGTGGTGCATGCTTGTAATCCGAGTACTTGGGAGGCTGAGACAGGAGGATCACAGGTTCGCAGCCAACCTCAGCAATTTAGCTGAGGCTTTCTGCAACTTAGTGAGACCATGTTTCCAAATAAAAAATAAAATAGGGCTGGGGGTGTAGCTCAGAAGTAGAATGCCCCTGGGTTCCATCCCTAGTACTGCTAAATGAATGAATGAATGAATAAATAAATAAATAAATGACAACAGAGAATTACAATAAAGGTAGGTTCTAGTCAGTCATGGTGGTGCATACCTGTAATCCCAATACTTGGGAGGCTGAGACAGTAGGATTACAAATTCAAGGCCAGCCTCCACAACTTAATGAGTTCCTGTCCTCAAAATGACAAAAAAAGGGGGGCTGGGGGTATACTTCAGTGATGGAGTGACCCTGAGTTCATCCCTAGTACCACAAATAAATAAATAAATGAAGAAATAAATAAATATATGCCAGGCATGGTAGTGCATGCCTCTGATCCCGGTACTTGGGAGGCTGAGACCGGAGGTTCGCAGGTTCGAAGTCAGCCTCAGTAACTTAGGGAGGCTCTCAGCAACTTTGCAAGACTCTATTTCCAAATAAAAAATAAAATAGGGCTAGGGGAGCAGCCTAGAGGTAGAATATACCTGGGTCCTGTCCCTAACACCACAGATATAAATAAATATAAAAAATAAAAATAAGGCCAGGCATGATGGCGCACGCTTGTAATCCCAGTACTTTGGGAGGTGGAAACCAGAGGATCCAGGTTCGCGGCCAGCCTCAGCTCTCTCTCTCTCTCTCTCTCTCTCTCTCTCTCTCCTTAGTGAGGCCCTCTGCAACTTCGTGAGACCCAGTTTCAAAACAAAGTATAAAAAATAGAGCCGGGGGTGTAGCACGGAGATAGAACGCCCCTGGGTTCAATCCCCGGTACCACAATAAATAAATAAATAAATAAATAAATAAATAAATAAATATAAAAAATAAATGTTCTACAATCACAGTAAGTGTACAGAAAGACTAAGTGCATGGAGATGAGTTTTGGAGACTAGAGGCCCCTGGGACTGTGGGGAGGGCTCATGGGGAAGAACCACCTAAGAGGGACCTGAGCGCCTCTCCAGGGAGGGGAGGAGGGTGCCAGGCTGAAGTGCAGAGCCGGCTGCAGAAGGAGGAGAGCAAGGTGCGCACCCACGCAGGATGCAAACATGTGACCAGTGACCAGGCTGGGGAGCTTCGGCGACATCCTGAGGGCGCCTGAGAGCCATCCACGGGTTTTGGGCGGGGGAGTGGCAGCTACGTAGAGGGTACCGGGGCAGCCCCAGGGGCAAGGAAAACCCAAGACCAGCAGAGTCCTGGAGCCTGAGGCCTCTGCAACCCTGGCAGCCCAGGCACCCCTCACCTGGTACATGGTGGGCACAATCCAGCCATTTTTCTTGCAGAGGGTACAGATCTCAGCCACTTGCCAGGAGGGATAGTTGGAGAGGCCAAGCTCCACAAACTTGGCCTGCAGGGGGGAGGCCACAGGCAGATTCACGAGCAGCCCCAGAGCCCCCGGAGAGGGAGCAGGGGCGTGTTACCGGGGAGGGGTCTGCACAGTCTGCCCTGGATGCCCTGGTGCAGCTGGTGGCAGGCACGCAGCGTCTCTTTCACTGGGGTGCCATGGTCAGGTGCATGCAGGTAGAAGAGGTCCACCTGGGGACACTGCAGCCGCTTCAAAGATGTCTCCAGCTGGGACCGGACACTGTCAGGAATCAGGGACTTCCCATCCCAAGGGTTGGCTTTGGTGGCAGTTTTCACTTGGAGGAAGAATGTGATGGTTAACAGGCTTCTTAGAACCACTCCCTGGCCATGTGATGCTGGCTAAGTTTCTTGTATTCTCTGAGTTTCAATTCCCTAATCTGTAAATGAGGGTGAAAATAATAGAACTGCCCTTACATGGAGGTCAAAGGGATTAAATAATGTTTTTATATTTTTAATTAATTAATTAATTTTTCTGGTATTGGGGATTGAACCTGGGGCATTCTAGCTGTGAGCTACACCCTAGTCCTAAAATTTTCTTTTTTGCGGTACTGGGGATTGAACCCAGGGGCTTTCTACCTCCAAGCTACACCCCCAGCCCTATATTTTATTCTTTATTTTGAAACTGGGTCTCACTAAGTTGCGGAGGGCCTCACTAAGTATCTGAGGCTAGCCAGGAACCCAGATCCTCCTGTCTCAGCCTCCCAAGTACTGGGATTAAATGCGTGCACCACCTCACCCAGTTCTAATATATATATTTTTTAAACAGTCTCACTAAGTTGCGGAGGGCCACGCTAAATAGCTGAGGCTGGCCCTGAACATGCGATCTTCCTGTCTCAGTCTCCCAAATACTGGGATTATAAGCGCACACTACCCTGCCTGGCTGCCAGGCGACTTTACCAAGGCAAAAGCAAAGCCGCTGCTGGAGTTGGAGGCAAGTGTTTGAAGTGAGCCGCAGGGTGCTGGGGGGTTTTGTTCTTGGTGACTGCAGTGGGATGGTTTTGTCCAGATTGTTCAGGACAAAGGCCAAGGAGGCCCTTGCACCAGCAGCTTGCTCCTGACCCTCCCACCACCTGTGCTGTCTGGAGACCCAAGCTGGTGACCCACCCCTTTCCCCTGGTCCCATGGGGCAGGTGAGAAACAGGTGGCGAACAGAAGAGGAGACAAGTTTGTGGCTCACGCCAGGCCTGGGCTACAGCCAGGCCACGAGCTGCTTTATTATATTTACACTTATTCAGACAGGAAATGCTGGTGCGGGACCCAGACTCGGCCTTTCCACGTTGTGAAGGCAACAGAGAGCAGCAGGGCGGGAACCGAGAAAAACTGCACGACCAGACAGTCAGCAAGATCGTGCTAGGTCAGCTTAAGGCAAAGACTGGCCAGGGTGAGAGGAACAGAGGTGACAGGAACGGCTTCAGCCACGGGGGCTAGCGGAAGTAGTTGGGACAATCGTGGGCAGTCAGGTGCCAGGCTCGATCATAGGCTTCCACGACGGCCGGTGCCAGGGGCCCTTCCTCAACCGCCGCCAGGTTCTGCTGCAGCTGCTGCAGGCTGGACATGCCCAGGATGACGGCGTCTCCGTGGGCACCCTGCAAGGGAGACGGCCAGACTTCAACACACCTCTGCTGCCAGGGGCTCCGGTCTCATGCCCTCCCTGCCCGCCCCTGCCAGGGTTGGGGGCCTGTGAGATGTGTGTATGCCTTTGCTTCCTTCGGCAAGAACTTCGATGGCCTCCAAACAGTCATCGCCATTCGGCTCTTCATCGCCACGGTCTCACCGGCTCTGGCCAGCAGAGCCTCGGCCGCCGGCACACCTGGGCCGACACCTGACCTTCCGGTCCACACTGCCTTTACTTTGCAGGGCGCTTGTAGGAATTACACATTTTCTAAAGGACTTTGCTCCAGGCCT
>PVJS01052302.1:0-13661 GCA_004027185.1 Glis glis
GCTTGTAATCCCAGTACTTTGGCAGGCAGAGACCGGAGGATCCGGGTTCGCAGCCAGCCTCAGCTCTCTCTCTCTCTCTCTCTCTCTCTCTCTACCTAGTGAGTCCCTCCGCAACTTTGTGGGACCGGTTTCAAAATAAAGTATAAAAAAAATAGGGCTGGGGGTATAGCGCGGAGGTAGAACGCCCCTGGGTTCAATCCCTGGTACCGCAATAAATAAATAAATACATATATAAATAAATAAATAAATAAATAAATAAATAAATAGGGCTGGGGATGTAGCTCAGAGGTAGAATGCCCCTGCGTTCAATCCCCAGTACCCCCCAAAAAAATAACGGGCGTGGTGACCCACACCTGTAATCCCAGTACTTGGGAAGCTGAGACAGGAGGATCGCAGGTTTGAAGCCAGCCTCAGCAACTTAGTGAGGCCCTCCACAACTTAGTGAGACCTTGTTTCCAAATAAAAAATAAAATAGGGCTGGGGGTGCAGTTCAGAGGTAGAATGCCCCTGGGTTCCAA
Organism: Glis glis; assembly: GCA_004027185.1. Taxonomy (NCBI): domain Eukaryota; kingdom Metazoa; phylum Chordata; class Mammalia; order Rodentia; family Gliridae; genus Glis; species Glis glis. Next base: position 519 of record PVJS01052302.1, read on the forward strand.
CCCCATTACCCCCCAAAAAAATTTTTTCAACATAGAATGACTAAAGGTTGGGGTGGGTGGGCTCAGTGGTCAACACGTGCCTAGCATGTGCAGGGCCTGGGCTCCATCTCCAGCACCACAAAAAAGATATATACAGCGGGGCGTGGTGGCGCACGCTTGTAATCCCAGTACTTGGAAGGCTGAGACCGGAGGATCCAGATTCACAGCCAGCCTCCGCTACTTAGTGAGGCCTGGCAACTTAGTGAGACCCTGTTTCAAAGTAAAGAATAAAAAATAGGTCTGGGGGTGTAGCTCAGAGGTAGAATGCCCCTGGGTTCAATCCCTGGTACTGCAAAAAAATATATATATATATATATACATATATATACACATATATTATTGGTGCATTATAATTATACAGGACAGCGAGGTTCCCAGGGACGCACGTGCTCCTGTGCACACCTGACATCACTCCTCCTAGTTCCTTCCCTAGCGTCCCTGCCTCCCCTCCTCCCCACGCCTTCCGCAGTTCCACCAGCCTCTCTCCTCCTTTATCTCAACTTCCTTTGGTTTCCTGTCTTCTCTCTAGCTTCTACTATAGGACCTTTGCATAGGACCCTTGACTTTCTCAGACTGGCCAATCTCACTTTTTTTGAAAAATGTTCAACTTACTATACCTCTCTTTCTTTTTTTTTCTTTGAGTTTCTATTTCAACCACAGTCCCCTGTTGTTCAACTGCATTCAGAGAAATGAGATTTCTGTGGATCCCACGTTCATAGGAAACGGGCACAGATGTGGCGGCTTAGGGTTGGAGCCAGTCAACGCGCACAGAAGAGATGGATTGCAGAGCCTCCGGCTTCTGTGATCCGCTCAGCACACAGGGACAGAGGACGCCGTGGGAATCCATTTCCTGCAGTGGGCAGAGCATAAGACGAAAGCCTGTGGCTTAAAACAGCAGAAAAGCCTGGTGTGGAAGTGCACGCTTGTCATCCCAGTAATTGAGAGGCTGAGGCAGGAGGATCACAGGTTCGCGGCCAGCCTCAGCTACTTGATGAGGCCTCCACAATTTAGTGAGACCCTGTTTCAAAATAAAGAATAAGCCGGGCGTGGTGGCACACGCTTGTAATCCCAGTACTTGGGGGGCTGAGGCAGGAGGATTGCAGGTTCGAGGCCAGTCTCAGCAACTTAGCAAGAACCTGAGCAACGTAGCAAGGCCCTGTCTCAAAATAAAAAAAATAATGAAAAGGGGTGGATATGTAGGTCAGAAGTAAAATGTCCCTGAGTTCTATCCCTAGTACCCCCCCAAAAAAGGGAAGGAATATAATTCTATTGAATTGGGGCCACCCTACCCCAGGATGGCCAGGTTAACTAATTTCATCTGCAAATAACATCACATGCTGAAGTACCAGAGGGTGAGGCCTTCAGCATGTGGATTTGGGGGTGAGGGGTCCCATTAAATCCATACTGGTTGGACACACCCCACGCCTGGTCTCCCTCAGAAACAACAGGGAGCCCACACGAAGCCGCACTCCAATCCATACTGTAGATATGATGTGACGTAATCTGTCCAGATTCAGAGAGGTCGAGCAATATTCCTGGGGCCACACAGCTCTGGCGGGAGCGAGGATCCAAATCCAGGTTTGTGCGGTGTGCGAGGCATCCCACAGGAAGCCACCCCATGCCTCCCGCTTCTTTGTGACACTTGGGCTGGTTGGTCTCTGCGCTTCTCTAAAAAATACCACAGTGACCTGTTTATACAGCTGTTTTCCCTTCTGTGTCCTGAGCTCTAAGAAACTCACAGAACTGAAAAGAGAAAAGAGAAGGTGACATTTCAGTAAGAGTACCCCAGGAGTTTCCGCGTACCCCAGGCTCTTGGGGAGGTCAGGTTGATAAGGTAGAACAGAAGAAATAAAATTTTAGGTAGAAAGGAGACAAGAGGGGAAGGGAAGGAGTAATCTAAAGTCCTAAGCTTGCCTTGCAGGCTTGCCTAGGACAGGCAAAAAGAAGCAAGACCCATATCTTTTTTTTTTTTTCTTGAGGTACGGGGGATTGAACCCAGGGGCGTTCTACCTCCGAGCTACACCCCCAGCCCTATTTTCTATCCTTTATTTTGAAACCGGGTCTCACGAAGTTGCGGAGGGCCTCACTAAGTAGCTGAGGCTGGCCGCGAACCCGGATCCTCTGGTGTTAGCCTCCCAAGTACTGGGATTACAAGCGTGTGCCACCACGCCCAGCCAAGACCCATATCTTTAAGAACAAAATGAGCTAGCTTCACATCGTGAGGATTAATTTTGGAAGAGAAAGAACTTCACCTTCCACCAGAATTCCAAAAGATCACACCTGTTGTTACACTCAGCTGGCCACCCGCTGGCCATCAGACTCCTCTCTCCACTCGTCTCTGCTCCGGGAAGACCTGTCCCTAGGGAATCAACATCTTCTGCCCGCGGAAAAAGTTTGAAGAAAGGAGGCATTTTCCCCCCAAGTACCTCTAACCAACCCCCTCCCCATTTCCAGTGCCTATAAAAAGAGACTGTAAGAATTCGGGGCTGATGCTCTCACATCTCGAGGTGGCCCGCGTTTCCCTGAACGTGTATCTCCCTTTTCCTTGAATTAGACCTCTGTCTTTTCTCTGACTGGCACGTGTTGAAATTCTTTGTTACACAGACCCAAGGACCCCGGGGCCCTGAGGTGACTTTCCCCTTCCCAGGCCAGGGAACTCCTTAGGACTCTCCACGGAGCTATCATGCTCACCCCGACAATGTCACACTTTTTATAGTAGTCACCTTTCAGCCAGGCATGGTGGCGCATGCCTGTCATCCCAGGACTTGGGAGGCTGAGACAGGAGGATTGCAGGTTCGAGGACAGCCTCAGCAACTTAGCGAGACCCTGTTTCAAAATAAAAAATAAAAAGGAAGGCCGGGCGTGGTGGCGCACGCTTGTAATCCCAGTACTTTGGGAGGCAGAGACCAGAGGATCTGGGTTCGCTGCCAGCCTCAGCTCTCTCTCTCTGTCTCTGTCTCTATCTCTGTCTCTGTCTCTCTCTCTCTCTCTCTCAGTGAGGCCCTCCGCAACTTTGTGAGACCCGGTTTCAAAATAAAGTATAAAAAAATAGGGCCAGGGGTGTAGCACAGAGGTAGAATGCCCCTGGGTTCAATCCCCGGTACTGCAAAAATAAATAAATAAATAAATAAAAATTTAAAAAATAAAAATAAAAAGGAGCTGGGCGTGGTGGCGCACGCTTGTCATTCCAGTACTTGGGAGGCTGAGACGGGAGGATCGCAGGTTCGCGGCCAGCCTCAGCTACTTAGTGAGGCCCTCCACAACTTAGTGAGACCCTGTTTCAAAATAAAGAATAAAAACTAGGGCTGGGGGTGTAGCTGGGAGGTAGAATGCCCCTGGGTTCCATCCCCAGTACCACAAGAAAAAGGGGGACTGAAATTAAGAGATTATAGTAATACATGCATATCCATGTTTATAGCAGCACAATTCACAATAGCCAAATTATAGAACCAACCCAGGTGTTTATCAACAGATGAATGGATTACAAGATGATGGGATATCCACACAATGGAATTCTACTCTGCAATCAAGAAGAACAAAATAATGTCATTTACAGGACAGTGGATGAACCTGGAGAACATTATGTTAAGTGAGATTAGCCAGTCACAGAAAATGAAGGGTCATAAGTTTTCTCTCATATGTGGAAGCTAGGGAATAATTGGGATACCAGAGGGACTTCAGAAAATAGAGGAGAAACCCCAGTGAGAGCCAGGGAGGGCGTCTAGGGGAAGGGGAGGGAGAGGATCGACATTATGTACATATGTGAGAATACCAATGTCAACCTCCATACCCTGTATGGGGAAGCGGAGTGTGGGGAGGGAGCCGGGGGAAAGCCCGCCAAGTGCTGTGTGCATGTAGGTCAGCATCGCTCTGAACTGCATTACGATGCGAGGCTACAGTGCACCCATAAAAATAGAAAAAGAAAAGAAAATGAGCCGGGCATGGTGGTGCTCGCTTGTAATCCCAGTCCTTGGGAGGCGGAGACCGGAGGATCCAGGTTTGTGTCCAGCCTCAGCTACTTAGTGAGGCCCGCCCTCCGCAACTTAGTGAGACCCTGTTTCAAAATAAAGAATAAAAAATAGGGCTGGGGGGTGTAGCTCAGAGGTAGAATACCCCTGGGTTCAATCCCCAGCACCACAAAAAAAAAAAGTGAAAAAAAATGAAAAGAAAAGAAAATGAGCCTAGGAGACTCACTCAAGTGTACCCTAGGAGACTAAAAAAGTTGGGAGTGGCTCTGTGATGTTGACAAAAGAAAAGAAGTAGAAAGGAGACGTAAGAAAGCAAGCTCCCCAACATGGTACGCTGTTGTTAGTCTCCAACAGAAGTGGCCCCATCTTGAGAAGACGGGTCGCAGGTCTTCTTCAAATCCACTCTTCCCCCTGCTCACCCACCCACATGTCCCCATCGTCTTGCCTAAGTGTGCCTGACAAGCCCCTGGAGCCCCTGGCTTATCACGTCGGGCTGGTCAGGGAAAATTCCCATTCTCCTGCTTAACCCAGCTCCGACAATCCAACTAACTCCCCTTAACATCCCCCAGCCATGGCTGACCAGTGCTCTCCCTCCCCTGTGGCATCTCCCTTTAAACAACCGATGTAAGTGTCCGGTCTGTAATCAGACACGGGCTCCAACCTTTCCTGGAGACGCCCCTCCGCAGGTTTCATCCCGATAATACCTGTTCTGCCATTGACCCTCATCTCCTTCCTCCCCAACCTTTCAGCTGCCCTTGAACTGTTTAAACAAAATGAACACCCGCTGATAAGATACTGAAGGTCGGGTCCTGGGAGACAACCACAAGTCCTAAATCACCCTGTGACTACGGGGCTGGGATGCTCCTCACAGACCTCCTCCTGCCGACCCCTCACCAAGGTCCCTATGGAAGAAGAGCCCGGCGCTCACTCCCAAACTGCCTATTTATTTATTTATTTATTTATTTGCAGTATGGGGTGCAGAAAGCTGCTGCAGAGGGAGGGAGAGAGTGCACCGGGACCTTCTGGGATCCTTACAGTCTTTTTTATATGCCCCCTGGAGAAAAGGGGGGTAGCCAGGCCACAGGGGGAAGTGGGGGACCATGGGATGGCCGTCTCCTCTTTGAAGCTCCAAGGTAGGAGGACTCTCAGGGACCCCAGAGGCTTGGAGACTTGGAGACATGAAGTCAGGTGGCCAGCAAGGTGTAAGGCTTTTAACAACAGGTGTGACTTTTTTGGAGTTCTGGTGGAAGGTGAAGTTCTTTCTCTTCCAGAGCTAATCGCCTCCGGAACCTCCGATGTGAAGCTAGCCCATTGTGCCGGGCAAGCCTCACAGGGCAAGGTAAGGAGTATTGTAGATTTCCTCTTTAAAACTGTATTTTCCCTTTTTTTCTCCCAATTTGTCTCCTTTCTGCCTAATATTTTATTTCTTCTATTCTACCTCATCAAGAGCATCTTCAGCTACCTCCCCTAGCCCATCCCTCACGAAAGTCCCCTATAAGAAAAGAGCCCTGCTCTCCCCAAAATGCCTTCCTCATCTTAAGGTGGCCCACAATCTCTCTTGAGTGTATTTCTTCCCTTTTGCCCAAATAAACCTCTGTCCTAGTCTCTGACTGTCACCTGCTGAAATTCTTTTCTGTCACATTAGCCCGGGACCCCGCCAATCCTGAGTTCCTGAGCTGGGGACTCATCCCAACAACATGGTGCCTAATTAAACCTCCTATATTCCCCGAGCAGATGAGTGAGGGCTGAGGCTGTGTGGGATAATTTTAAAATCTTCCACCTAATAACAGACTTGGGAGTCCCCTTACCCTAGACTGCCCCCAACCCTTGGGTCACATATCCTGGGAATTCCCCATTGGCGTCACCCAAGATGTAGAGAATCGGTAAACAACTCCACACTGGCAGACCCTGGGGCAAATTGTTCTCCTGGCCCCCTGCATTGGAAGGTCTTTTCTGAGAATCAGCACGAGTAACATCATTATCGTTATGCAAATTGACCGGGGACAGATGGTGTGCAAGTCCAGACATGCTGTGGCTTTCTTCGGTTCTGGGGCCACCTGGACTGAAATACAAACTGAAAACTGGCACACACTCGGGCCCTGGGCCTTCCTGTGTGCGCGGAGCACATACCCTGTGAGTGGCTCTAACAAAACGTTTCAGTTCATGTACCCACTGGGTAAGGGTCAAATTGACAAGGTAGAATAGAAAAGATAGAAATATTAGGCAGAAACGAGACATTGGGAAAATAGAGATTGAAAATTTTGAAAGTTCATAATCTAACTCCACCCTATAGGGTGTGTTCAGTCAGGCAGAAGCCTTAATGAGTCCACACCCTTGATCACAAGGGCTCCTCTCCACACCTGAGATGCTTAATGTAAATAGGGTGGGTGAGGTCAGACCCCATTGCCTATCTGTTGCCAGGGAAACTGAGGACTAAGAGGAAGTCCTGCCCTCCACTGTGCGACCCTACCTACCCCCGTGGTGGCGCACGCTTGTAATCCCAGTACTTTGGGAGGCGGAGACCGGAGGATCCGGGTTCGCGGCCAGCCTCAGCTCTTTCTCTGTCTCTCTCTCTCTCTCTCCCTGTCTCTCTCTTCTCTCTCTCTTTAGTGAGGCCCTCCGCAACCTCGTGAGACCTGCTTTCAAAATAAAGCATAAAAAATAGGGCCGGGGGCGTAGCGCGGAGGTAGAACGCCTCTGCGTTCAATCCCCGGTACCGCAAAAAAAAAAAAAAGAAAAGAAAAGAAAGCTCACGGACCCTCTCTTGCTCGCTTGGATGGATGGATGCGTGCAGAGAGACTTAGTCTCCCCTTCTGAGATGGCCCCCCAACCTGTATCCCCACCTTTCTTAAATTAATTAAACCTTTGCCTTTTTCTGATGGCATGTGTTGAAATTCTTATTCATCATGGAGGCCAAGGACCCCTCAGAATTAGTGTGTCTCCCCATGACAAAATCAGGAGGATTCACATAGCCATCACTTCTTTTTTTTTTTTTTTTGCGGTACTGGGGATTGAACCAGGGGCGTTCTACCTCCGAGCTATACCCCCCGCCCTACTTTTTATACTTTATTTTGAAACCGGGTCTCGCGAAGTTGCGGAGGGCCTCACTAAGTAGCTGAGGCTGGCCTCAAACCCTGATCCTCCGGTCTCTGCCTCCCAAGTACTGGAATTACAAGTGTGCGCTACCACGCCCGGCTAGCCATCACTTCTTAATTGATTTTTTTTTCTGGTTCCTGGAGATTGAACCCAGGATCACTCTACCTCCAAGCTATACCCCCAGCTCTATTTTATTTTTTATTTTGAAACAGGGTCTTCCTAAGTTGCTGAGGGTCTCGCTAAGTTCCTGAGGCTGGCCTGGAACCTGCAATCCTCCTGCCTCAGCCCCCCACCCCACCAAGTACTAGGATGACAGGCGTGCACACCACGCCCAGAAAGAGCTAGTTGGCTACTGGTTTATGAGGCAAAGACCAGATCTGGATTTTGGGATTTTGTAACCAAGGGGCACATCTGTGGGGGGTCACTTCTAAGTATGTGGGGAGAGGTGCTTTCCTTCAGTGAGTCTTTTAAAACAAAAGGGGTGGCCGGGCGTGGTAGCGCACGCTTGTAATCCCAGTACTTTGGGAGGCGGAGACCGGAGGATCAGGGTTCGTGGCCAGACTCAGCTCTCTCTCTCTCTCTCTCTACTTAGTGAGGCCCTCCGCAACTTCGTGAGACCCGGTTTCAAAATAAAGTATAAAAATTAGGGCCGGGGGTGTAGCACAGAGGTAGAACACCCCTGGGTTCAATCCCCAGTACCGCAAAAAAAAAAAAAAAATTCTAAAACAGAAGCTCTATAACCTCCAGAGACAGCCTGAAGTGAATTTAGCATTCCGATACAAAACTGATTCCTATGCAAATGTCTATGTGCAGTATTACTCACAATAGCAAAAAAGTAGCAATAACCCCAGACACACCACTGATGAACGGATACACAAACTGTGCAATATCGATACAATGGAAAAGTGACCAACCTTCACAAGCAAGACAATTGGTTTTTCTTTCTGTGCTGGGGATGGAATCTAGGTCCTCCCACATGCTAGGCAAGCACCAAGGGTTAGCGCACCCCCAGCCCAAGCAAGGAAATTTCTTTTTCTTTTTCTTTTTTTTTTTTTTGCGGTACCGGGGATTGAACGCAGGGGCGTTCTACCTCCGCACTATGCCCCCGGCCCTATTTTTTATCCTTTATTTTGAAACCGGGTCTCATGAAGTTGCAGAAGCCTCACTAAGGAGTGAGAGAGAGAGAGAGAGAGAGAGCGCTGAGGCTGGCCGCGAACCCTGATCCTCTGGTCTCCGCCTCCCAAAGTACTGGGATTACAAGTGTGCGCCACCACGCCCGGCTAGGAAATTTCTTTTCTTTTCTTTTCTTTTCTTTTCTTTTCTTTTCTTTTCTTTTCTTCTTTCCTTTCCTTTCCTTTTTTTTTTTTTCCCTTTGGTCCTTGGGGTTGAACCTAGGGGCATTCTACCTCTGAGCTACATCCCTAGCACTCTTTATGTTGTGTGTTTGAAACAGGGTCTCACTAAATAGCCGAGACTGGCCGAGACTGCAGTCCTCCTGTGTCAGCCTCCCAAGTCCCAGGATTACAGGTGTGAGCCACCACCCCCAGCACAAGGAAATTCTTTTTTGTGTGTCTCTGTTTTTATATTGTTGTGGTACTAGGGATTGAACCCAGGGGCATTCCACCTCCAAGCTACACCTCCAGCCCTTTTTTTAATATATTTTATTTTGAAACAGGGTCTTGCTAAGTTGCTGACCTGACCCTGCGATCCTCTTGTCCCAACCTCCCATGTACTGCGGTTATAGGTGTGAGTTCGGACTTCCCTTTTTTGTTCTTTTCTTTTCTTTTCTTTTCTTTTATTTATTTATTTTTGCGGTACTGAGGATTGAACCCAGGGGCATTCTACCTCTGAGCTACACTCCCAGCCCTATTTTTTATTCTTTCTTTCTTTATTTATTTATTTATTGCGGTACCAGGGATTGAACCCAGGGGCATTCTACCTCCGGGCTACATCCCCAGCCCTATTTTTTTTTATTCTTTATTTTGAAACAGGGTCTCACAAAGATGCGGAGGGCCTCACTAAGTAGCTGAGGCTGGCCGTGAACCCGGATCCTCTTGTCTCAGCCTCCCAAATACTGGGATTACAAGCATGCGCCACCACGCCTGGTTTATTCTTTATTTTGAAACAGGGTCTCACTAAGTTGCAGAGGGCCTTGCTAAATTGCTCAAACCTGCGAGCCTCCGGTCTCAGCCTCCCAAGTATTGGAATGACAAGCGTCCGCCACCACCCACCACACACAGCTTCTTTTGTTGTTGTTGTACCAGGGATTGAACCCAGGGGCTTCTATCTCCAAGCCACACACCCCCCACCAGCCCTTTTTATTTTTTTGTTTTGAAACAGGTTCTCACTAAGTGTTGCAGAGGTTGTCCTCGAACCTCCTGTGATCCTCCTGTCTCTACCTCCAAAGTCCTGGGATGACAAGTGTGTGCCACCATGCCCATCTTCATTTCCAAGTTTTAGAAAAATTCAGCTTTATCAAGATATAATTTAGATGTCATACAATTCACACATCGACAGTGTATGATCCAATAGTTTATCGTATGATTGGCCGGGCGCACTGGTGCACACCTGGAATGCCAATTATTCGGGAGGCTGAGACAGGAGGATCGCAAGATAGAGGCCAGCTGGGGCAACTTAGTGAGACCCTGTCTCAAAATTTAAAAAATAAATAAATAAAAAGGGCTGGGGTGTAGCTCTGTGGTAGAGTGCCCATGGGTTCAATCCCCAGCACTGCAAAAATAGAAATAAAAAAAAGACTACTTCATTACTGTAACCATGAGCTGGGTGCGGTAGCACACACCTGTGATTCTAGCACTTAGAAGGAGGAGACAGGAGGCTTGCAGGTTCAAGGCCAGCCTCAGAAACTTAGTAAGACTCTCAGCAACTTGTTTCAAAATAAAAACCAAACAAAAAAAGAAAAAAGGGCTGAGGGTATTGCTCTGTCCCCCCTTCTACCTGTAATAATAAAACTTTGCTTAAGCTTGCAGCAGTGCCCTTTTGGCTATTTTTTTTCTAAACTAGATAAGAACAAGGATCCATGGTGCTGTCCCAAACTGTAACACCTGGGTTCCATCCCCAGCACCACAAAAAAATTTAATTAATTAATTGAAATGAGGGGAAACACTGTAAATCACTATGTCGTTGCCTAAAAATGGTAACGCTTGCCGGGCGTGGTGGCGCACGCTTGTAATCCCAGTACTTTGGGAAGCAGAGACCGGAGCATCCGGGTTCGTGGCCAGCCTCAGCTCTCTTGCTCTCTCTCTCTCTCTCTCCCTGTCTCTCTCTCTCTCTCTACTTAGTGAGGCCCTCCGCAACTTAGTGAGACCCTGTTTCAAAATAAAGAATAAAAAAATAGCTCAGAGGTAGAATGCCCCTGGGTTGAATCCACATTATTGTATAACTCCATAATTCAGTTATTGTAAATAATTCAGTGCAGCTGTGTTGACTTCCACGCAGTGTCCAGGCCGGTCCTTTATGTCAAGGTGGGCGCAGCCGGCCGAGCTGGGGCTGGGGGATTGGGCTCGGGTGTTTCTGGGCCATGCTTGGGCGTGATGTCATGGCTGGGAGGGGGTGGGGAGGCAGAGCTGCCAGGGCAAGAGACTGTCCCCAAGGACCGGCCCCAAGGACCCACTTTCTCCAAGGAGGTCCCATCGCCTACAGTTCCCCCCACCTCCCACCCAGTGCACCCAGATTTTTTTTTCCTTTCTCTTTTGGTACTGGAGATTGAACCCAGGGGCAAGTGACACCTCAGCCCTTTTTATTTTTTATTTTGAAACAGGGTCTCACTAGGTTGCTGAGAGTCTCACTATTTGCTGAGGCTGGCCTCAAACCTGCGATCCTCCTGACTCAGCCTCCGGAGTCCTGGGATTGCAGGTGTGCACCACCACGCCCGCGAAGTGGATTCATCCGCTCATTCGGTCAGCGCAGTCAGGACCTGATCTCTTCCTGAAACCCCACCTCCGCAGGTGGCTGCGTGAGGGACCGTGGGGGACTGTCTGATCCAAGCCACAAACCACTACTTAGCATTTTTTTGGTGGTGAGAACAGTAAAAAGCTACTTTAGCAATTGTGAAATATACAATACACTGTTCAAGCAGCTTCCTGCACCAGCATTCCTGAAACTTGGGCATGATGTCATGGCTGGGAGGGGGTGGGGAGGCAGAGCTGCCAGGGCCTTTGAAACTTTGTAGCCTTTGATGAACACTTCTCTCTCCCCACCCACCTGCTCCCTCTGCCTCTGATAAACACTTTCTTTTTATTTATTTATTTTGCGGGTACTGGGGATTGAACCCAGGGGCGTTCTACCTCTGAGCTGCACCCCCAGCCCTATTTTTTTATTCTTTATTTTGAAACAGGGTGTCACTAAGTTGCGGAGGGCCTCACTAAGTAGCTGAGGCTGTCGGCGAACCAGGATCCTCCTGTCTCAGCCTCCCAAGTACTGGGATTACAAGCGCGCGCCACCACACCCGGCCTGGTAACCACTTTCTACCGAGTTTCTTTCTGTTGGTTGGGTTGCCTCGGGTGACGGGGAGGGAACCCAGGGTCTCCTGCATGCTCAGGTGTAGCCTACCACGAACCCAGCCTGCCTCCCTTCGTTTCTATGACATCAGTAATTTTAGATTCCACATATAACATCATATAGCATGTGTCTTTCCTTCTGTGTCTTATTTCCGTTAGCCGTTAACGGACTTATTTCCGTTAGTCCTCCAGTTTCATCGATATTAGTGCAAATAACAAAGTTTCCTTCTTTTTTTTGTGGTACTGGAGATTGAACCCAGGGGCTATCTACCTTTGAGCTACGCCCCCAGCCCTATTTTGTATTTATTTTGAAACAGGGTCTCACTAAGTTGCAGAGCCCTCACTAAGTAGCTGAGGCTGGCTGCAAACTTGGGATCCTCTGGTCTCAGCCTCCCAAGTACTGGGATTACAAGCGTGCACCACCACGTCCGGCTTTTTTATTTATTTTGAAACAGGTTGCTGAGGACCTCATTAAATTGCTAAGGCTGTCTGTGAACCTACGATCCTCCTGTCTCAGCCTCCCAAGTACTGGGATTCCAGGTGTGCGCCACCACGCTCGGCTAGTTTCCTTCTTTTTTTTTTTTTTTTTTTTTTGCGGTACCGGTGATTGAACGCAGGGGTGTTTTACCTCCGAGCTACACCCCAGCCCTATTTTTTATACTTTATTTTGAAACCAGGTCTCACGAAGTTGCGGAGGGCCTCACTAAGTAGCTGAGGCTGGCCGCGAACCCAGATCCTCCGGTCTCCGCCTCCCAAGAACTGGGATTACAAGCGTGCGCCACCACGCCCGGCTAGTTTCCTTCTTTTTTAAGGCTGAATAGTATTCCACTGTGTAGATGTACCATATGTTCCTTGTCCATTCATCGGTTGATTTAGGTCCTGCTCCTTGGCAATTGTAATGCAGCAAGGAACACAGGGTCCGGATGTCTCTTCCACATACCGATTTTGTTTCCTTGGTGTGTGTACCCTGAAGAGAGAGAGATTGCTGCAGCAAAAGAAGTTCTAGTTTTAACTTTCTAAGGAATCTCCATATTCCTTTCCATAATGTCTGTACCAGGGTACATTCTCGCCAACAGTGGGCGGGGACTCCCTTTCTCCACACCCTCGCCCCCACTTCTCATTCATCACTTGGATGCTAGGTGTGTGTGTGTGTGTGTGTGTGTGTGTGTGTGTGTGTGTGTGTATGTGTTGCTGGGATGGAACCCAGGGGCATTCTACCTCCGAGCTACACTCCCAGCCTTTTTTTATTTTTTGTTCTGAAACAGGGTCTCACTAAGTTGCTGAGAGTCTCAATAAGTTGCTGAAGCTGGCCTTGAACCTGTGATCCTCCTGTCTCAGCCTCCCAAGTACTGGGATGACAGGCATGCACCACCGCGTCTGGCTTTGTATTAATCTTTAAATTTAATATCTTTGGAAATTTAATGGTTATACTTAACTCCTTATAGATTTTAATATTGTGGGGTGTTTGTTTTTTCTCTCTCTCTCTTTTTTTTTTTTTTTTTTGCAGTACTGGGGATTGAACC
>PVJS01052303.1:0-13660 GCA_004027185.1 Glis glis
ATTCTGTAGGCTTTCTCTTTAGGCTCTTGATGGTTTCCTTTGATGAGCAGAAGCTTTGTAGTTTAATGCTATCCCACTTATTAATTCTTGTTTTAATTTCCTGTGCTTTGGAGGTCTTGTTGAGAAAGTTTCTACCTGTGCCTATATGTTGGAGTGTTGAACCTATGCCTTCTTCTAATAATTTCACAGACTCTGATCTAACTTCCAGGTCTTTAATCCATCTCGAGTTGACTCCTATGCAGGGTGAGAGGTAAGGATTTAGTCCCATTTTTCTACAGGTAGATAACCAGTTTTCCCAGCACCATTTGTTGAAAAGACTGTCCTTTCTCCAACGTATGTGTTTAGCACCTTTGTCAAAAATCAATTGATTATAGGTTTGTGGACTTGTCTCTGTATCTTCTATTGTGTTCCACTGGTCTATGTGTCTGTTTTTGTGCCAATACTATGCTGTTTTTATTACTATAGCTCTGTAGTACAATTTGAAATCAGGAATTGTTATGCCTCCTGCAAGATTCTTATTCCTGAGAATTGCTTTGGCTATTCTCAGTCTTTTGTTTCTCCTATGTGAAATGCAGGCGCTTATAGAAGTTTAAATGTTCCGGGTATTTGTTTGTTAAAGAAAACTGGAGAGATTTACGTGAAGACCATGTCAGAAAGATGAGTTAGCATCAACCATGATCAGATTAACTTCATTATAGATGTTAATAGGGTTCTTGAATTTTCAACCATTTATTACAGAATATTTTCATAACATTATGTTGTATAATCTGTGTAACATATATGTTCATCTTCATATCCACTGCAAATTAAAGGGGCATTGGATCCAACTTTATCAGACATAATTTTTTTGAACTTTAAGGTCTAGAAAATGAATAATTTCACCTCAGCCATTATTATATCTGACTGCTTTATTGGTGTCAAATAAAATTATAGAAACAAAAGGTGTCTTATCATCATTGAAATAAAGACCCACTTGTGAAAGTCTAATTAGCACGCTTTCTTCAATTTTTACCAGGGAAAATGGTTATTTGATTAGCACTGTATTTTAATATTATGTTTCCAATAGGCGACTTCTAATTTGAGTGTATATTCAAACAGCAGAAAACAAGAGATAAAATGAAACTTAAATAAGGGCAGACCTGAATGGGACCAATATTTAGGCTTTACATTTAATACCTGGCATAACACTCCATTGAATGGGGTACTTAATATCAGATAATAAGAATTATAACATTACAGTAGATTGTAGCTCATCTCTTTTAACTACTATAAAACTAAATGATACAATTGAATATGAAAGTTTTACATGTAGTTGAATGGACATTTTGCATAAAATCCATTTCAGCAGCATATAAATTTTCATATTAGCATTTAAACATATTAGTCTGTAAGATCAAAGAATTCTGATCTCTAGATTTGTTTATAAAAAATAGCTTAAAAATAAGGAAGATTTTTATTAGTTGTCAATTCTGCTCTAATTAGATAATTTATATGAGAGCTTTTTTTGTTTATTAAGGTTACTTAGATTAACAGCACTGTGAAAGTATAAGAAAAGATTAATTGCTTAGTAATCATAAATACGAAATTCTGACTCCAAAGGCACTACGATTAAACCAATAATTAACATTTATTCTTTTAATTAACATTTGGCAAGCTGGCTATTGCAAGTTAGTTTGATATTATTTAGTTGATGAAAACTCTAATTGACATTTAATAAGTATGTTGATTAAAATATATGTTGTTTTGTCTTCCATTTCAAATGACAATTACCTTCTTAAATGTCTCTTTCATTTCATAGACTAATATGAACAATAGTGTTTTAGTCTCTGGCCCCAAAACTGTCATTTATATGATTTCCACTATATAGGATTTTTCCCAGTTCAGAATTTACTTCTTGTAATCAATTAAACATCTTCCAGAGGACATTGAGTTGTATTTTCCTGGTGTGCATAGTCCCTGCCCTGGGAGTCGTTGAAGCGCCCTGGGAGCCATGGGGACGCCATAGACCAGTGGGGTGCTATTTAGTAAATAACGACTTAGACTAAAGTGTAGTCACCATTTCTTCCTCATTCTAAGCATGCTCTCTTTATTTTCTAAACACCATCCGCAATTCTGTTTTCTTGCTTTCTCACTTGCCTCTCGTTTATTCTTCACATATAATGGGGACATTAATAGTGAGAGGGTCTCAAAAGATGAGAAAGACCCAGTCTATTTCTTCTCCATTATTCCATCTCCTCCAGCTTTCCTTTTCCTAGACTTTTCTCTTTCCCTCTTTCCTGATTTTCTATAAAATTCAATGAAAAATTGTCAGTTACCAATTACATTCATTAGTGATTTCTCCTGTAGCCTACATTTTTCTTCCTGCTACCCCCTGGTATATAAAAAGGTCTCTGGCCAACTGTCCTTTTATGATGATACCTTAATTTTTCAAAATTTACTAAATATTACATGTTGAAAAAATAACATAAAGCATTCATGAAAATAAATTTTATTAAAATGCATCTTGTTATATTTTCGATGAGACACATAAATAACCAATTATTGCTTTGAAAGTACTATTTTTTACTTGGTTCAGGTAATTTACCTCAAGGCTCAGACATTGTGTTGTCATGAATTCCCAGACATGGCTTTAAGCCACCTTGTCCCCTCGCATTCTTCCACTGGGCCTGTTACTTCATTGTATTCACTGGGAATTTTGGACCCACTAATGTCATATATTCCACTTGATATTTTATCACTAAGATTTCTCTAAATATAAAGTTTTGGATAATTAATGCTATTTATTTTATAACATTTTCTTATAATAAACAACCAGGAAGTGTATGTTGAAATTAACCTACTTTTGCTTAAATATAAAGGGAACTTTTTCACAGAAGAAAAACTTGTGTCATCAAATCATTAAAAACACAACTAATAAAAACTTGCCATTTTAAGCATCTTCCTAAAAACTATTTGGAAATACTAAACTGATATAATAAGTAGTACTGTTAATAATTAAAACCAACAAAGTTAGAAATATGCTCATTGACTATATGGTCCTATCATTCCACTTGTCCTTTTCCAATAGTCTATGAAATCATATCTGAGAGAATTGTGAGATAAAAATATCCATGAATATTAGAAGTCATTAAAATGTCATTGTCTAGGTTTTGCAAAGTTTTTCTTTTTAAAACCTATTGCAATTTTGTCAATACTGTTCAAATAATCACTTAATGTGTCTATGAGTGTCTTGGTTTTGAAATATAAGATTTTTCAATGAAAGCCTTTTAGTCGTACTTATTGAGGGAGACTGAGTCAACACATAGAGTGAAGCACTTGTATGTCATGGTATATGGCATATAGTAGAAAAGTGGTATTTGGTAGAAATATATTAAAAGCTTTATAAAAATCTTAAGATACCTGTAAAGTACCTATTAATATACCTTAAAATATCTTAAATTACTTTAAAATACCTTAAAATTTTCTGTTAATATAATGATGCATATCCTCTGTGGAATTACAGTGCTACGCTTACTATATTCTTGTTAAATCAACATAAACATTGAACAGTTTGAATAAGATCATGTAACATACTGGAATAAAGCTTTGAGTTTCAACCCTACCATTTACCAGCTTTGCAATCTTGATCAATTTATTTAAACTGTTCCTGGACCAGTTTCATTGTAAAATTGTGATATTGATACCTAACTCATAACATCGATGTACTAGTTAATTGAGCTAATAGAGGGAAAAGAACTTTGTATTGTTTTCACACATACAAGGTGCTAAACATATTTAACATCTCACTCATGTATCAAAAATAAACTCAAATTTTAATCCTTTAAATAGACTACATAGTAATAAGATTTAATGAAATGTCATGGACATAGGCTTGCCCTGAATGGAAAATTACTGTTTCATCTCCTAGTGCATAGATACACATGAATATCCTCAAATTTCTTAAGGGGCCATTGGTAAAATATACAAGAACCTCAGTTTTTTTGAAAACGAGTGTTCAAAGGTTTTTAATGCAACTAAGCTACAGATTTGAAATTTTCTTTGTGAATGTATGAATTGCAGCACGTAATCCCCCTGTGACTTGGGAATTAACAGTGAAATATTTCTCCAACTTGGGGAGAGAAGATTCTTTTGTGCCCACACTGTGACCCTTTCTGTCACTACTGCACTTTGAATCTATCCCAGTTGCAATACTTACTATGCCACCCAATTTTTCAGACAATTGTTTGTATGTATGTCTCCCTTCAATTCAGCTCATTCAGCAGCATGCCAAGACTCTGCTATATTTTTCTGATTTAAAAAAATGGATAAAAGATCTTCACTGTTATCCCAGGGTCAAGAACAGGGCGAGAAAGCTAGGAGACCTTCATGGCAGAAACTTGTCACCACATTGGTGTCCCTCAGCTGCTGACACAGGACCGACACCTGGTTGCCACTCAGTTCGTTCTGCTGAGTAATTAAGTGAATGGACTATGTTATTGCTTCACTGGAAGCATTTAGCAACATCTTTAAAAATGCATCCACCATGCTCCCTCACACACTACCCATAGCCAAGATTTGCAGCTGTGAGGAACACAGAAAAGCTCATTTCTCTTAGTTCTACTCTATTTAAACTTAGTTTATCCTCATTCCCACCCCAATTTGTTATATTATTGAAGTGGAAGTGTGCCCTTGACATAGTAAGTGAAATAACCATGTTAATGTGCAATGTGTAGCATGATCCCATTTTTGGATAATGTATGTGCATGTAGTTCATGAATAAAAATGCATGTAAATATACCCAGGATGTTAATAGTAGCTTTCATTGTGTGGTTGAATAAAAGGAAATTTTATTTATTTATAACTCCCTGGATGTTTATTAAACATGTATTGCTTTTAGAAACAGGACGAGGGGAGGGGGTGTTTTAAAAACAGAGAAGGAAGCCAGGTATCATGGCACACATCTATAGTCCCAGTACTTGGGAATCTGAGACAGGAGGATCACAGGTTTGAAGCCATTTTCAGCAACTTAGTGAGACCTTCAGCAACTTAACAAGGCCCTGTTTTAAAATAAAAAAAATAAAGTATCTCTAGGGTTATAGCTCAGAGGTAGAATGCCCCTGGATTTAATCCCCAGTACCAAAAAACAAACAACAAAAAGAAAAGACGAAAAAAAAAAGGAATTCGACTAAAAATAAAATGTAAAATGTCCAAGGGGTCTAATTTGAGTCCATCTCTACACTTGAAGGTTTTTTGGCTACTTAGGGTGGAGTTCCTAGGATCCTACCTCTGATGCACTCATTTGTGGGGTGGAGGGTATAAGGATACAAGGGTGCAATGAAGGTGTGCTCTCACTAGCACTCACATCCCCCTTAGCAGCAGGCTCTGCAATGCAAAGGATGAACCAGGCCCTCATTTGCCAACTTCGCCTACATGTAACATCTGTCCTTCACTGTCAACAGCAATCACTGCTACGCCCTTGTCTGCTAGTGATGCGAACCAGTTGACCTCAGTCCTAAGAATGTTTAAAATAACTAGCCAAAGTTTTTTTTTTGTTGTTTCCTTTAGCTGCAGGCCATTGTTCTGTGTCCTCCCATCTTCTGACATTGTGAGTGATGCCCTTCCCTTGGTCTCAGGGTTACCTTGAAGATATTTATAGACCAGGCTCTGATCCCTCTAAGGGAGCCTTTCAGAGTGGACTCTTCAAACCCGGTGTTTTGTATCCTCCAAACTTCATTTCCTAACATATTTATTCTGGCAAAAAATGTTCTGTATTAGGAAACATTTTTATACATATCCTTTTTACTCACCGTGGTTGCAAAATAAAACACAAAAAGGAAATGACAAATACAAAAATCGAGTCACACCAGATACGTTTATTGCTCACACAGTCACCATTGACATGAATCCCCCCATCCCGGCTTCTATTTAAATTGCTTGTTCTTCAAGAAGTGACTTTGTCTTGTTCTTTTCCTAGGCACTGAATTCCTTTGTCTACATTCCTATTAATCTCTTTTGCTTTGCTCAGACATGTCATTCTTTAAGTATTTTGTTTACCTACAGTCTGAGATACAGTCTTATATTTTGCTAAATTCAAGTAGTCAGCATCAGAGTGAATTTTACTGTATACACATATTTTACCACAAAGCAAACAGGAAACAATATATGTTCTTTGTAATTTCAGGTTGCTGTTGTAACATGGAATGTGCTAGAACTAATTAAATAATATGCTTGTTACAATGAAACTAAAATTTATTTCCCCTTCTTCAACTCTTGCTTTCAAACTAAGATCCTATTGTACACCAGGAAAACATGGCCATTAATCCACTAAATGTTTAGTCATTTGGTTATTTAAAGATTTATTTTAGTTTTAGCAAATGCAACTTTTTTAATGTCAAGGAATATCATTTTTAAAAGTTTTATTATGTACTTTACTGTTTGATTTGAGCTAATGCTCCATTTTCTTTCATTTAAATGATTGATAAACCAAGAGCTGAATTTAATAATCCAATTTATGAAAAATAAGGAAGAATATCTGGGGATGATCTAAACCTATTAGCCCAAAATACCCCATACATTCGATCTTTCAACATTTATTCAATTTTGCCACACACACACACACACACACACACACACACACACACACACATACACACACACACACACATACATTCAGTTCTTACAGAAGACCTATATTGGTTTGTCAGCTTGACACATGAGGAGGCTGAGGGTAAAAATACTTAAAAATTACTTAAGTAATTTTTTGAAGTGGTAGGTGTTGGCTCTTGATTGTCTTTAACGTTTCACCTCACCACCAGACTGAGAATTTTCGAAATGATGGCACAATTCTATTGCCTATCCTGAGGGAGTTCAGAACACTGCTATCGTATCTATGTTGTGTATAATCCTTTGCTATCACCTTAACTTAGTCCTATGGGGCTATAAATCAAATGACTGTGCAGTTTTAACCATCTTTTGTACAAAGGTTCTGCAAGGAGATATATTGGTTCTTAAGACTTTAATATATCCAAAATAGTCTTTACTTATCTGAGAGAAGTTGTTCTGACATTTTTAGATTCATTTACTGTAATCTATTTTTCTATCCTTTATGCACTAGATTATGTGCAAGTAAATCAAGTATTTAAAAAAAAGACCATATAGAAACCTGCTTTACCATCTATTAAGGAGACCAGTATGCAGAACTTGTTTTTGAACCTCTCTGGAATACCACAGAATATAAAATAAGATGGTTGCCCAAAATGCTACTACTTTTAGACACATCTGGTTTCTTAAAATATTATATTTTGTAAATCAAAAACGACAAAAATATCCAAGCTTTAGTTTGTAAGCTTACTTGATATTTGTTACCTAAAACACGTATTGTTAAATATCTGGTTGTATCATTTATAACTATTGGCATTTTTATTAAACTCAGTTAATTTTCCTTCATCATTGTCAGAATAAAACCTTTACTGGGAGTTAGTACCCTTTGTGGTGGCTGAGCTTACTGTAAGATGTGATGCAAAGACCCCAAAATTTGGTTGTTGTGACTACATGGGAATACCTCACAAGAATAATACAGCTCTGACTTAATCCTTGATGAAACACATTTTGGATAGTGATAGGTGAGAAAGGGTTAGAAAATTTATATATTTTTTGTCCTGAAAAATGCATAAAAGAAAACAAGAATTAAGCTGGGTGTGGTGGCACACACTTATAATCCCAGTACTTGGGAGGCTGAGACAGGAGGATCCGGGTTCGTGGCCAGCCTCAGCTACTTAGTGAGGCCTCTGCAACTTAGTGAGACCCTGTTTCAAAATAAAAAATAAAAAATAGGGCTGGGAGTGAAGCTCAGAGGTAGAGCTACAATCCCCACTACCGCAAAAAAAAAGAAAACAGGAATTAAGAACAGGTAGCAATCCTGTGAGGATGAAATGAATTCAAATAGAAATAGGGCAGTAACACATCTTATTCCTGGGCTCCTGACTCCCAGTTTACAACTGTGACACAAACTTTCATATCTCGAACTAATAAAAAGAATGTACCTAAGTAAACCAGTGAACTCCTAGATTCCCACACATGAGAGGTAATTAAATGGGTTTGAAAGAACATCCACTTGTGTAAGAATTAATGCAAACAACGAAAGGAAATGGAGAGATATATCATATCAATAAGACAAGTGACTGAGCAGGTTTCTGTTTATTATGCCGATGAGTATGCGGTCAATAAGTACAGTAGGTAATGGAAAGTCACATAATTAGCATTTAATTGTTATGGTAGTAATTCAGCTTCATAATCAGAAGTATTTAGCAGATATATTGAACAATTATCCCTCATGAGTTCACAGATAAATTATTATGAGCATCTCTATTTTTATAATTTTTTAGGAAATAATGTCTTGAGAGAACCCAGGTGTTGTTTTATTCATACACAAAATACTTTATTAGTCTTTTCAAAGGAATGGTGTCAAATTTCCTGCTGCTGACACTATAGCTAAAACTTTCTCCCTATATTTTATTTGTTTTGCAATGTGCTAATATGCTATCACGACGATAGCACATATCTTCCTGATATCAAATTCAACACATAAAATCAGAACTAATCACATAAACTAGACAGTAATTATTCTTAGTAAAAGATGCTATGACAAAATTATAAGTCATATTTAATTATATCTAATTATAAGTCATATTTAAGAATTATAAGTCATATTTAAGAATTGATTTTGGTGTAAAATTCCAGTTATACATTATATTCTTTTTCAAGAAACAATATATATACACACACATATATATATATATACATATATATATATATCCATTGTAAAAGACAATACAGGAGTAATTAATAGTAAGATATACATGATTTCTTTAAATGTGGTAAACTTTTATTAAGATGATATTAAAAAATGAATGAAATTATTTAGCATGTTTTGGCCTCTAATAAATGCCAGATCATCTTAATTCACTTAAAGTTCTATTTTTTAGTTGTACTTTAAATTTTCAATTAATTTTTATAAATGTGTTAGCTTTCACATATTTTATGTGAATAATAAGACTCCTGTATATCAACTTCTAAAATTATGTAGCGTATTTTCCCTCTATTTAGAAATAGTATTGAAAATGTAAATTTGTATTGGTCAAAAGTCAAATAAGAGCGAGGTGTGTTGACACACACCTGTAATCCCAGTACTTGTAATTTTAGTACTGAGATAGGAAGATCACAGGTTCAAGGCCAGCCTCAGCAACTTTGCAAGATCCTGTTTCAAAATAAAGAATAAAAATGACTAGGGGTCTAGCTTGGAGGTAGAAGGCTTCTGGGTTCTAGCCCCAGTGCCCCCTGCCCCCGACACACACACACTAGACTGAAAATTAAACTATTGTAATAACATAGATACACTAATAAATTAAGGGATATTTAATACCATTAAATACTTCAATGAAAGCTATATCTGTAGTTGTGGTTTAACTTCAGAAAGAATACTCTATATATTCTTTGGTTGAAAAAGGACAATTAGAATTAAGGGGTCCACTGATCTCATTCTGTTGTATTAACATTTCTTCATCCTAATTCTCCCATTGTTGCAAGACATTATTTCTCTTTTTCATTTATGTGATGTGTTCAATAGAAAGAAAGAATAATATTTCTTTTTTTTACGGTACTGGGGATTGAACCCAGGGGCATTCTACCTCCAAGCTCCATCCCCAGCCCTATTTTTTATTCTTTATTTTGAAACAGGGTCTCACTAAGTTGCTGAGGCTGGCCACGAACCCAGATTCTCTGGTCTCAAATACTGGGATTAAGAGCGTACGCCACCATGCCTGGCTAGAATAATACTTCTAACTACTCAGTAAATAAAGTGCCCATGTCATCAGTCTGATTACTTTCTCTCATAACCAGTATCTTGTGTAAACTAAGAAACTTCATACTTTTCTTTTTCCTTTCTTTTTTCTTTTTTTTTTTGTGGTACTGGTGATTGAACCCAGGGGCATTCTACCTCCTTGCTACACCCCCAGCCCTATTTTTTTTATACTTTATTTTGAAACCGGGTCTCACGAAGGGCCTCACTAAGTAGAGAGAGAGAGAGACAGGGAGGGAGACAGAGAGAGAGAGAGAGAGCTGAGGCTGGCCGCAAACCCGGATCCTCTGGTCTCTGCCTCCCAAAGTACTGGGATTACAAGCGTGTGCCACCACGCCCGGCCTTCTTTTTCCTTTCTTGATCATCAGTCCCTATCAGGTTCTACCATTACACCATTACATCATGATGGACATGGTTATAATTTATTAGACTACAACTTATCTTTCATTACTTGCATTTTAGATCGATGGATGCTTGTCTTCACTCTTTGATGCTGATGAGATTTGATGTAGATTAGAATTCTTAATGAGTTCAGGAGTCACCCATGTCTCTTCCATAGATACCACATTTATGAGATTTTTCTTAGGACAGTTATTTTCCTCTGGTATCCAAATGCATTAAAATCACTTTACCTGAAATAATTGTGTGTAAAACTGATTTCCCCAAAAGTTTGGCCTGCATATATGCAATGTAAACTTTCATACTAGATATCATGGGGACCTGGCTCCTTCATCCATTCCTAAGATGTAATTTATACCACTGGAGATTTCATGAGGGCTCTTGTAAAACAAAGATCCAACCACAGGCCTTTTCCTCTACTACATGGAAGTAGCACACCTTCTTCAAACATTGGGGTGAATTTCTCCCAAACTTACATGCAAAAAGATGAACATAAATATCTCTGATGAAGTTGAAAAGCTTAAAAAAATAAACCTACAATTTTTTGGCTATGTTTTGGTGGTGTTCTTGCTTTAACAAATCATGAGAAATGGAGTTATATACTCATATAGTAAGGGACATTGAGTCAGTCTAAATAATTCCTGTTGCTTCATTCAATGTTATAACTTCAGAAGGCATTGGAAATAAAAAGTTGTCTCTGACGAAAGTTGTCAAAGCTTAATGGCCTTTACTTGTAATGTCTTTCACAAAGCTCATTAGACAGGAAGAGAGATCAAATGGTATCTGTTTTATAGTAGAATAATTCAAGTTATATAGTACAATATTCAAATATATAGTACAATATTTATCATTCTTTTGTGTCTAATGGCAAGTACCATAAAATGATGAATATAACTTTATTTTTTTTTTTGCGGTACCGGGGATTGAACCCAGAGGCGTTACACCCCTGGCCCTATTTTTTATCCTTTATTTTGAAACAGGGTCTCACAAAGTTGCGGAGGGCCTCACTAAGTAGCTGAGGCTGGCCGCGAACTCGGATCCTCCGGTCTCGCCTCCCAAGTACTGGGATTACTAGTGTGCGCCACCACACCTGGCACCTAAATATAACTTTAGATTTGCCATTTTTCCTCTAAATTATACAAAACTGTTGAAGCAATGCTAAAATATCAGCATTGCATTTTTCTAGGGTTTGACCACCCTGGTGCTACAAACACTGTTTTTGTTAGCAAATGAACTGTAATTGGATGTACTATTTTTAGGTATGATTGCAAGTATCACCAATAAGTTTTGCAGGTAGCTCTTTATTTTTCAATATAAGTAATTTAAGGTTGGCTAATATAATTCCAGATAATGCCCAAATCTTTCAGATGATATAAAAATGAATCTCTGTGCCTCTTATTTACAAACTCAGTGATTTTTACTCAAATGGAAACTGTATAAATTGATAACTCTGATCATATCAGATGCCATTTTTTTCTCTTCTTGCTTTTGTTATTACTGCTGTTTGTTTTCCTTCTGCTAATACAAAAGTTTGGCCAGTGTACAAGGAATGTGGTAAAAGGACTTCATTGAAAATGACTATGACTACTTCTGGTAAATAGACATTTTTGTCATCAGAGGTATAGACTCTCACTGGATTCAAGATAAGTTTACATTTTCTGGTCTTTTGCTTATATAGATGGTGAAGTCTCAAGGTCCAAGGATACCATCCAGGACTGCCTGATGTTTATGTTCTTTCTATACTTCTTCCATACCATGCTGGAATAATTCCAGAGGATAGAATTTACCCTTTCTGAAGAAATTTGTATACTCTAGACTTGCTCAGATTGAAAGTTTTATTTCTTCAAAAATTAAGTAACAGCTGGGCATGGTGTTGCACGCTGGTAATCCCATTACTTGGGAGGCTGAGACAGGAGGATCACAGGTTCAAAGCCAGCCTCAGCAACTTAGTGAGGCTCTTGGCATCCTGTGAGACCCTGTTTCCACATAAAAAATTAAGTAGGGCTGGAGCTCAGAGGTAAAATGCCCCGGGGTTCAATCCCCAGCACCAAAGGAAAAAAGAAAGTAACATTTCATCTTATCATCATCAACAACTTACTCAAGATCATACAGAAAAAGTGTAATACTTCATCCACATTCTGACTCTTGAAACATTTTCTGACATTTCTTCTCTGTGATGCACATCTCCTTGTGATGCCAGTATAAGTTCCTACATCACTCAGGAGATTTTCTCAGATGTTTCTCCTGAACACCTTCTCAGTGCTCACTTTGGCACTCAGAGCTAAGCAAAGTTACTCTAACAGCCTCCGATCAATGCAGAACATAATCTAGATGATCAACTTTATTATTACAGATAAAAACTCTAATTATGAGCTCTACAATTTTGTGTAGACATACTACCTCGGTTATCCAGGACATATTGCTGTTGGACTTCCTTCATATCTGAGTTGTTACTAAGTGTGGCCTGTCGAGGGCCATCTTAGAATGTACAGCAGACTGAGATTATCATCTTGGGCCAGCTCAGTTTGAATACACAGTATTTGGCTGGGTGGGATTTGTCTGCAGGTGGACACATTCCAAGGGACATGGTGTAATCTTCAATTTTAAGGTGGGGTGTTTGATGTCATCTCCACCCAGTAATGTTTAACCCCTCCTTCCTCCAAGCTTGTCACATGTCTGCCTCACTGACCTTCTTTATTGTAACTCATGACAATTGTTAGTTTCTGTGTTTGATTAACTTTTATGATGCCTTGTCTAAAGTTTCTATAAAAGTAAGGTGCTGGCTAGAGATGGTCAGGAGAATTACTATCTATCTTCTCTCCGACCCCCTAAATTATTAAATATACCCTTAAATTATTATATCAGGCTTTGTTTCATTATTGTGAGAGAAAGATTAGTGTCAGGGAGCTGCCTTAGAGCAGTGGCCTTCCGTGGTAGGAACCACAGAACAATCTTCAGGAAGCTGCAGGGAGCAGCGACCTTCCGTGGCAGGAACCACGGAATAATTATTAGGGAGCTGCACGAAGCAGCAACCCTCCTTGACAGGACTATGGAACAAGCAGTGTTCTTTAGAGCCTACAGTAGTGGCCCTATGAGAGACCCTGCCGCTAAGCCCTACTTGTCAAATTAGGTAAATTAATAGATTCAGAGCTATGTGCATTATAATTATGATTTTCTAAAATAATGCTTTCTCCTAGCAAATTAATTATTCTAGGTTTATATATTTATAAAAATATTAAATTAGGCCGGGCGTGGTGGCACACGCTTGTAATCCCAGTACTTTGGGAGGCGGATACCGGAGGATCTGGGTTTGCGGCCAGCCTCAGCTCTCTCTCTCTCTCTCTCTCTCTCCCTGTCTCTCTACTTAGTGAGGCCCTCTGCAACTTCATGAGACCCGGTTTCAAAATAAAATATAAAAAATAGGGC
>PVJS01052304.1:0-13660 GCA_004027185.1 Glis glis
AGGGAGGAGAAGGGAAGGGAAGAGAAGGGAGAAGGGAAAGGAAGGGGAAAGGAAAGGAAAAGCGAGGCAAGGCAAGGCAGAAGAAGCACTAAACCATTAATCATGGTAGCCAGTAGGTTGGGGATTGAAAATAGGGTAGAAGTGAAGGACACTATCCTATTTTATTCTATGTACTGTGGTATAGAATGAATCTTTTAAAAATGCATTTGTAGTTTGAATGATTTTATATCAAATTTGTTAAATGAGAACCAGATATATACAAGACACTATACCATAAATAACTTTAACTGATTTGAAAATGAAAAATATGAAACTTTACTCTTTTGAGATTCAAGTAGAACAAAGGCTAAAATATTTTGTAAATGTCATAAAGAAAGTGAACTTATTCAGGCAACCCTTACTTACCATCTCCTGTATAATTGTCAGCATGCTGGGTACAAGGAAAAATAGACCTGTGTTTGAAACAACCCCTACTTTCCTCAACCTTGTAATCACTGGGAAAAGTACCATGAGACTCTAGTACCAACATTGGCAGACAGAGCCCTGGGGATGTAGAGTGCTGCAGATGTGGAATGTTCAACATGAGTCAGGATTTTTATATTTTTAGATTAATACCCCATTTCACATTTTATTAAATTTTAGTCACAGAATGCCACAATGTCTTCTAATTTGCAGATTGCCCTAGAGATACACATATGGCTTACAGAAAACTGAGATTACACATTAAGAAACAACAGTAATAATACTAAACTCACAATATTTAAATTGCCAGTTCAGTTTACAAATGGTACCTCTTGCTGATCCAATCCATCTACCCATTCATCCATTTGTTCACTCATTCAGCTGATATTTATTGAATGTCTGCTTTGGCAGTATTCTAGGATATACTGAAGGTATAGGAGTAAAAATAAACATACAAGCTGGGCATGGTAGCGCATGCTTGTAATCCCAGTACTTGGGAGGCTGAGACCGGAGGATCCAGGTTTGTGGCCAGCCTCAGCTATTTAGTGAGACCATCCGCAATTTAGTGAGACCCTGTTTCAAAATGAATAATAAAAAATATAGGACTGGGGGTGTAGCTCAGAGGTAGAATGCCCCTGGGTTCAATCCCCAGTACCACAAAAATAAAAATAAAAATAAATAAAAAATAAACATACATTTATTTATTTATTGCTAGGCATTGAACCCAAGGCCTCGCATGCTCTAAGCATGCACTTTACCACTGCAGTACACTCCCAACCCCAATAAACTTTTATCTAAGAAATCACATTTTAGCCAGATGCAATGATAAGCCTGTTATCATAGCTACTCTGGAGGCTAAGGAAGGAGGATTGCAAGTTTGAGGCCAGCTTGTGCAACTTAGTGACATCCTGTCTCAAAATAGAAAATAAAAATGTAGGGGATGTAGCTCAGTGGTAGAGTACTCCTGGGTTCAATCGCCAGTAAGAAAGAAGAAAAGAGAGAAAGACAGTAGACACCAGTACATTTTCACTCTAAATCTTCAGCAGCATACCTAACACTAACTATAGTTAGATACTTGTTTATGCTTTTATGGATAAGATGTTAGGTTCAAAGAAATAAAAAATCTTAGAGTATTTGTCAGTGGTTACTGGCAAATGCATATACCATTGTAAAATATCGAACATAAAATATATAAAATTAAAAGTTCTCTATTTTTTCTTTCCATTCAATCCTTACTTTCACCCTTACCTTCTGAAGAAAGGAAAGAAGTTAAAAAATTTCACCCTAATAGAAAAAAGGGCTAAGGACATAGCTCATCATTTCACAAAAGAAGAAATACATATTGACAAATAAACATAAAAGGAAATAAATGCCTTATATTACTTAAGAAATATAAAAAAACCTTCCAGCTGGGCAATAATTTTAAATGTTTATAATAAATGGCCAGGGTAGGGGTAAGGGCATTTATATGACTGTTCAACATGCCGTTTAACTTAACTGCTGAGTACATTTCAATAATTATATATCTTTTCATTTTATAAGTTCCATTTGACTCTTTTTAAAATCTTCTTAGTCATTCCTGATAACTTCATTTTGCTTGTCCCTATGTATGATTCTATCCTTTAGTTCCTTAAACTTTTTTATTTATAGCTATTCTGTATTTTATACCTGATAATTCCAGGCACGTCTGAATTTCTTCTGGCTCTGTTATTAGTAAGAATATAGACTTGACTGCTATAATATAGAGACCCCCAAATAACAAGATAGACATTTATTCTCTGTTCAAGTAGGTAGTCCAGTACTGGTATGGAATGCCCACCCTACAACCACCAGGGTTCCAGGCTACCTTCTCTCTTACTATACTGCCATCCTCGACATTTCACCATCTCCCACCATCTAGTGGGAGATGGGTTGTTCCCATCTCTTATGTGCAACAGCAAATAAGAGACGGGAACAACCTACCTTCGCATAGCTGTGCTTAAAGCTTATACACACTGCTTCTGCTGCTCATATCTACCTCAAAGGTGGAGCCATATGACCACACCAATGTGCAGGGCAGTCTGGGAAATGTAGTTATTAACTTTTACCTAAAAATTATATTGCTACTCAGTATGGAATGGATATTGGGAGACAACTAGCAGTCTCTGCCACAAGGTTCAAATCTTGGTTTGTCTTTTGTTTTTGGTGGTACTGGGGTTCTACCTCTGAGCTACACCCCCAGCCCTACTTTATTCTTTATTTTGAAACAGTCTCTCACTAAATTGCAGAGGGCCTCACTAAGTTGTTAAGGCTGGTCACAAACCATAATCCTCCTGTCTCAGCCTCCCATGTAGCAGGATTATAGGCATGCGCCACTATGCCCTGCTTGAATCTTGTTTCTGATGTTATTCCTTCCCCTCATGGTGACTTCCCTCATATGTTTTATGATCTTTTATTATGAACTTATATTTGCTTGCTCTTACTTTGTAAGAATGCTGTGAATCTAAATTAGGGATACTTTCCTCCAGAAAGGGGCTGGTCTGCTTTGGCCAGGAAGAGGTTAATGGGCCTGTCCTGAAGTAGGTGTCTTCAATTCAGCCCTCTCACCTGCTGCCAGTCTAAGGGTTACTATCGTGGTCTCAATGATGCTAAAGATCTTTGTCCTTGGCAGCAGTACCATGTTTACTATTTGGTTAGTCTTCACTGCTTATAGTTCTGATTTCAGTTCTTAGTTGCTGGTTTTGGTTTTTGTTTTGGTTGATAAGCAAACAAAATATCCCTATTTTTTGGGATCTCAGCAATGCACTTAAGGTATGTTTTTATCTACAATCCAGTTGTTTTGTAGTAGAAAGGTGTTTCAAGGAATGGCACAACATATTGCCAGACCACAAATGTTCCATTCATTCTTCAGTTTACTTCAAGTCTGTCTGTGTCTCTCCCTTTCAAGCTTGCCAAAGTTGCCAGTAACACCTCCTTGTTAACAGACCTAGTGGCTATGTTTCTGTCTTCATCTTAACCTCTCAGCAGCACTGACACAGTTGAACATTCATTCTTTCCCCTAATATGAGCCAAACACTATTTTGAATACTAGAGAGTGAAGAAAATAGATAAAAATTCTAGAGGGAGGAAACAGACAACAAACAATACATATAAACAGATATGTAATATGGCAAAAGGTGATAAGAGGTATAATACAAAAATCAGAGCAGGGCAAGACATCAGAAGTGTTGGGAAGCCAGGCATGGTGGCGCATGTTTGTAATCCCAGTACTTGGGAGGCTGAGACAGGAGGATTACAGGTTCGCAACCAACCTCAGCAACTTGTGAGGCCCTCTGGCAACTCCTGTTTCAAAATAAAGAATAAAAAATCAGGCTGGGTACAGCGCTCAGAGGTAGAATTCCCCTGGGTTCAATCCCCAGTACCACACACACAAAAAAAACCTCAGTGGCTTAAACAATGAGTATTTTTCTCACTCACAAAATTGCAGGTCAGCTGGTGTTTGGCTGAGCTTGGCTGGGTTTAGCTGACTTAGCTGCAGGCTGCAGAATGGGCAGGGATCTGATCGAGTGTATGCATTATGGGGTTCAGGCGGAAGGGCAGTAGCTACCCCAGGGATGATGTCATGGTGATGTCAGAAGCCCAAGAGGGCCAACCAATCATGCCAGCACATTTTGAGCTTCTGCTCACATCTCTTCCCATTGGTTGAAGCAAGTCATGTAGACAAGCCCTAAGTCAAGAGGTAAGAAGTACACTGTGTCTACCATGAAGCCACAGCAGGGGAATGGGTATATAATATATCAAGAGGATTGAAGAATTGGAACCAGTTATTTAGTTATTCAATCTTGCACAATCTCCTGATAACTTGTACCTCTCTCCAACTCACTATGAACCCTTTTGTCCTAGGACCATCATATCATCTCTGGCCTCTGAACAGCTGTTGTCACCAGTACATCCCTCACACCGTGTCTCGCACGTAGTCTATGCTCGGTAAATATGTATGAATAAATAATTGCCAGCTGACTTCCCTGGTTATACTCATTCCTCTCTAATGCCTTTCCATATAGCAACCAGAGTGAGGTGTTTTTTGGGGTTTTTTGTTTGTTTGTTTGTTTGTTTGTTTCAGTGCTGGGGACCAAACCCAGGTGTTGTGCACGCTCAACACCTGGTAGAGGCAAGTGCTCTCTACCACTGAGCTACATACACCCTCAGTCCTAGAGTGAGGTTTTTAAAACATAAATCCTATCATATCTGCCCCAGTTTAAGTCCCACCCTGGCTTTCCTTTGCACTAGAACTCCTCACCGTGGCCTTTATAAAGCTCATTCATTATCCAGGAATGGCCTGGATCTCCAAATTCATCTGGTGTTGCTAACTCCATTCCAACTACCTCCTTTTTCTCTTTCAAATATTCCAAGTGTTAGCTGGGTGCAGTGGCACACGCCTGTAATCCTAGTACTTGGGAAACTGAGACAGGAGGATCTCAGGTTCACTGCCAGCCTCAGCAATTTAGCAAGACCCTCAACACTTAGTGAGAACCTGTTTAAAAAAAAAAAAAGGTTGGGGATGTAGCTCAGAGGTAGAACCTGGGTTTGATTCCCAGCACCAAAAAAAAAAAAAAAAAAAGAGGGCAGTGAGGTGGGGGGAGACCAACGGAGGTAAATTTTTCCTTAGAAAGTAGAAGCCCATGGTGTTGCACTCCTGTAATCCCCATACTTGGGAGGCTGAGTCAGGAGGATTACAGGTTTGAGGTCTGCGTGCAGTAATTTAGCAAGACCCTGTTTCAAAATAAACAGGGCTGGGAGTGCAGCTCAGAGGTAGAATGTCCCTGGGTTCACTCCCCAGTACCACAAAACTCAGTGGTAGAGCACTTGCCTAGCATGCATGCATGAGGCCCTGGCCCTGGGTTTAATACCCAGCATATGTGTGTGTGTGTGTGTGTGTGTGTGTGTGTGTGTGTGTGTGTGTATGGTTAAGTATGTTCTTTTCTTTGAAACAACTGTGTTAGGGAGAGAAATTATTCTCTTTAGTTTGAACAATCATGCTTTTAAATTGCTTGGAGGTAGTTACATAGAAATCTTCATATAAACTTGTATCTCTCATTTAAGAAGCAGAGATGAAGGAAAGGAATTAGCCCATTAATTATTTAAAATACTTGGTGCAACTGTTTCTATGAATTAATCCAGGCACTTGGAAGACAATTACACTCAGTGTTGATGACACTGCCAACCTTTTCCAGTATGCTGCACTCCAAATGCTATTGTGTTTCCATTGACAACATTCACTATTACATATGCATATGAAAAACAGGCATTTTCATCAGAATTACCGTAATAGCATTAAGAGATTATTATTTTTTCCAATTTCCTTGGAAGAAAATTCACTTAAATTAGATTATTTAT
This sequence comes from Glis glis, assembly GCA_004027185.1. Lineage (NCBI taxonomy): Eukaryota > Metazoa > Chordata > Mammalia > Rodentia > Gliridae > Glis > Glis glis. Next base: position 5,839 of record PVJS01052304.1, read on the forward strand.
TACTTGACTGCTCTCCTATCTTGCCTGTATGTGTAGGTAACTGGAGTCCATGAAAGTATGAACTTCAGAATATAAAGCATGATTTTATACATTAATGATTTCAAATAAAAGAGGAGTGCTCCGTTTGTGCATCACTTCTTTCAAGAAAGTTAAATCTGTTTTCTGCTTAGGAGAGATAACACTTTTTGTCCCAGTAGGTGCCCCCCCTGGTGTAGCCATTAGTTGCTAATTACTTGCAAACAAATAAACAATTAACTCCTTAAGCTGCTGGCTGGGCAAGAGTTCATTGACATGCTAAAACTTTCTAAAACAGGATTTTAATTAGTGACGTTCTAAATCCAGCCCCCTTGTCAGCAGAGCTATAAGGTGAACTGCAGCAAGATCCCAGCCTTGTGTACGTGGGGCAGAGCCAGCAGAAAGGCCAGAGCTCGCCCCGGAGAGGATGTCTCCCAGCCTCCAGGAAGGTGCTCAGCTTAGGGAAAGCAAGCCCTCACCCTGCTCCTTTTCAATTGAGAGTATCTTAGGACTGGACCAGAAGAAAGACTGTGTCCCATCAACGAAACCCCACAGGCCCTGGTCAGATACCTGCGGCTCCTCAGGTATGCCACTACTTAATTTTTAAACTTCTAAATTTCATTTGAGTTTTTAGTTCGTTCTTTATTTCATACTACATAGACTTAGAGAGAAACTGTGACTTCAGTTACATGACTGAAGCATCTAGGACTTGTAATGCCTCCCGCTGAGTCCTAGAGGGAAATAAAAAGAATATCTGCTGAGTGGGCATAGGTTCCTTCACAGGAAATGCCAAGAATCTGCATTTACTTTAGAAGGTTTATTGGTTGATTTGACACATCAAATATTCTAAGTCTGTTTTCACTAAAAAAACAAATGATAGAGGCCAAAATGTTCTTTGTCACCAAAGCAGGATCTTCATTTTTACTTGGCTTTTGGTTTTGGGGTTGATGAGGGGGCAGTTCTTTTGTGAAACCCAGAATTCCACTAGGAAAATTAAAGACAAGTTATGGAAATTACTTCTTATAAGAACTTTGTGGAACATAAGAGTGGCCTTCTAAAATGGGGGTTATTTTTCTGATTTTAGAGAAAGATGGTAACCTATGTGGACATGTCCCAAGTCTTCCCAGTGGGATCTCATTTCCTTGTACAGTGGATCACCCAGTTCCAGAAGAAAGCGCTTTGAAATATGAAAATTACCTCTCAGCCACAGAAAGACTCTCTTTGAAAATGGAGATGAGTTGGTATAGAAGCCGGAGACCAAGAACTGCTTTTACCCAAAACCAGGTGGGAAGTTTTTTCATCCAGTCACAGTAATACAAGGGCTTTCACTGATGCCCTGTTGAGCAAAAGCCCATTCACTTTGGGAATCTCAGTTTAGAAGCTTTATTAATGAAACAATAGGCTATCATATTTTAACAGTTTCTGGATAATCACTTTAACAAAAGCATTTAAATTAGTCACCTAAGGCTTAAGTGCAATTATTTTGCTATAAAAATTATGTCACCAAAATGGAATATCAACATTTTAAAGAAATTTTTCTTATTCTAGATTGAAGTACTGGAAAATGTCTTTAGAGTAAATTGCTATCCTGGCATTGATATCAGAGAAGACTTAGCTCAAAAATTGAACCTAGAAGAAGACAGAATCCAGGTAATTTTCAAATTTAGTTGTTACTCATGATGATTGAAATGTTAAGAATAATTATGTTTCTGAGACCTGTTTTATTTTTCCTTAATTTTAGATTTGGTTCCAAAATCGGCGTGCAAAGCTGAAGAGGACCCATAGAGAATCACAGTTTCTAGTGGTGAAAAAAACCTTCCAACACAAATCTGGAATAGATAGAAAACTAGACATGTGAAATTATCCTCCAATTATAGGACATGAAGACTCGATGGAAATACCAAGTGTTTAAAATATGATGTTTTCTTTCCTGCATTTAATCTTGTCATTTTTTCTGAGAATATATTGTAAATAGTTATGATTATAGCATGGTGCATATTATATTTGAACACTCTTAGTTACAATAAAGACCTTTCCTATATATTTCAATAAATGTTTTCAGAAAAGGCAGCTATTTTTTAAGTGAGCAAAGTTAATCTAATAAATTAGCCTGCAAAAATTAGTAAATTTATGACTATGTAATTCCACATGCTGGATTCCATTTACAAAGTATTTCAAGTAAAATAATCCAGAAAAAAAGAGTGTAATGTATTTCAATTAGTTTCCTTCAAGCACATTTTGAAACATGATTATGCTTAACTATATTATAGAATATGATTTGTTCATCAATCGTGGTGTGTCCTTTTTTAAATTGGTGTATTATAACTATACATAATAGTGAATTGTGACATATGCATACATGTGCATAACATAATTTGGTCAATTTTATTCCCTAGTATCTCCCTTTGCCCTCCCCCTCCTCCTTTCCATCCACTCCACCTTTCCTTCCCTCCTTCCTCTACCCTACCAATTTCCCTTTAAACTTTCATGAGATCCCCTTTTTTGCTTTTTTTTTTTCTCTAGCTTCTACAAATGAAAGAAAACATATAACCCTTGAATTTCTGAGTTTGGCTTATTCACAAATCTTCAGTTTCTCTTGATTTATGCATTAAGCAGTGATAATTTCTCACCAAAAAATCAAAACAAATCCTTATAGCATGTCAGTTTCTACTCTTTTTTTAATACACTTTTATTGGTGCATTGTAATTGTACATCATAATGAGGTTCAGAGTGACAGAAACATACATTATTTGTAGAAATATAAAAGTATCTGCTGTCATAGTCACACCACTAGTATTACATTGCACAAAAGGATTAAGCTGCAAATAAATGCAAAATTTTAAATAGTTTTCTAGTTCATTTAATATTGTACTCTAATCCCCTTAAGTGATAATGATCATATGGTTTATATTTGTTTCCAGTTTAATGATTTCCAATCAGCCGTACATTTTATTACAATATTATGTTGACTGAAAAGTTGGGAAAATTGAACTGCCTTTTGCTTGTTCTCTTAGACAGTCACTGAAAATAATTGGGGTACTTTCTCAGTGACAAAACTACATTTTCTTTTCATTTCCCATTGTTCCCATTGTACCTGCCACTTAAACATGGGAAGAGGAGATGAGTGGCAAGAAGGAAGTCCTCTTCTCTGGGAAGCTGATGTTTGTATTCCAGTTAATGCAAGACCTAAGCAGGTGGGGGGTTGTTTCTTGAAATGTTAGCTTGAGGACTCTGACTGTCCAATGGAAGCCTTATTTCAGGTTCTTCTATTTAATTGAATTCTCCCTTGCTTCCCTTTTCTTTCTTTCCAATTTCTCTGTCCTGCCTTTCTCCTATTAATGATCAGAGTGAAAAGTTCTTTTTGAATTATCAAGTCTATAACCACTATACATACATTTTTTTTCTGGGTTTTTTTCTTTTTACTTTTTTTTTTTAACTAGAGGGAGTTTTCCAATTGTTTCTGAGAAAAAACAACATGACTTCGCTTTTAGAGCTTTTGAAAATCATTTACTGAGAGCACATTTTGAGTGGAGAACTCTGTATCCCAACAACCTGTCAGCAATAAAATGTGCTTATTCTGTTCCACCTGTGCCGAGATAGGGAGAGAGGAAGAAAAGAAGGGCACCAGGGTAGTTAACAAGAAGACCAGGAGTGTTAAATATCTTCCAAGGAAGACAGGGCCACTTTTCCCAGTGGAAAGAGCTGTTTTCATTAATACAAAAAATTGGAGCACTCTTTATGAACTATATTAGTCAAAATTTATCCACTAGGAGCTTTCTTTACTCTCCATTAGGTTCCTATGAAATTATGTTAAGGAGGAGACCTTGGGGGAGGGGATCGGAGGGGATGTGTCGTGTGGTGTAAGCAAGCTTTTATTTTAATCCCAAAAGTCATTTACACACTGTAAGAAATTTAAGCGGTATAGAAGTAGAGTAAAATCTCCCTCAAACCTCATTCTTCAAGTAACCATCATTAAATATTTTTATAGATTTTTCATATATCATAAAAGCATCTGTGTATATGCATATATATGTATGTATATAGTATGTCTGTGTGTTTGTATACACACACATGCATATTTGTTGTTTGTATGCTTGTTATTTTTGCGGTACTAGGGATTGAACCCAGGGTCGCTCTACTGAGCTATACCCCTAGCCTATTGTATTTTAAATTTTTATTTATGTATTTTTTTGCGGTACTGGGGATTGAACCCAGGGGGTTCTACCTCCAAACTACACCCCCAGCCCTATTTTTTGTTCTTTATTTTGAAACAGAGTCTCACTAACTTGCAGAGGGCCTCACTAAGTAGCTGAGGCTGGCCATGAACCTCCTGCCTCAGCCTCCCAAGTATTGGGATTACAAGCGTGCGCCACCACTCCCTGCCTGGCTGTATTTTTTATTCTGAAACAGGGTCTCCTCTCCCTAAGTTACCGCATGCTGGCCTTGAACCTGTACTCCTGTCTCAGCCTCCCAAGTACTACGTATTTGTTGTTTTTGCTGTTATTTTTTTTTAAAGTGACCACATTTTACAATTTATTCTACATCTTTCAGATATCTTGTCATGTCAGAATTACAGCTCTTTCTCCTTAATATCTGCTGAATTTGGGATAAGATTTCAAGTCTTATACAGAACAAGAAACTATTCAACAATATTAATATTTAAGTATTTTTGAAGTAGTGCCTTTTATAAATTGGGATTTTCAGAGTAATCAGTTTGTCTTTAATGTAACTAGAATCAAACCTAACCCCCAAATCACTGAGTAGTGTAAGGATTCTGTATAAAACTACAGAATCTAGGAAAAAATGAAACAGCAATATAGACATTTATCAAGAACTAATAATTTGTTAGCACCAAATTTATGTATTTATTTATTTGCTTATTTTTGATATTGGAGATTGAACCCAGGGGCATTCTACCTCCAAGATACACCTCCAGTCCTTTTTATTTTTTATTTTCATACAGGGTCTTACTAAGTTGCAGAGGCTGGCCTCGAACCTGAGATCCTCCTGTGTCAGTCTCCCAAGTACTGGAATTGCAGGCATGTGCCACCACTCTTGGTGTACCCAATTTATTTTAGTCATAAAAACTGATCATACCTATAAAGTCTGAAGAGAGAAACATAGTAACTCCAGAATATCATCATCTCAGTATTTTCCAGCAACAATTTTATGTAACTGATTTTTGTGGCCCTAAAATCCAACTCAGTTTGAAACTGAAATAAATTGTGTTTGTAACTGAAGTTATAATAATTATAACTGAAATTACTTATAAAAGAAATGAAATTACTTAGAAACTTTTATGAAGCAAATTCATAATACATAAGAATATTCAAGATGCAAGATAATTTACAAGATCACTAATACATTTCCCCTAAAATCATTTTCAAAAACCTAAAAGATAAAAGCTGATCTTGCTAAAGGAAATAACAAATCAATAATAGTTTCAGAATTACAATCACTAGTAACTTGGAGAGAATATGTTATTCAGGAAAAAAAACTGGACTTTGAGGAAAAAATTAAGCAAAATGGAAATGAAAACCTAAAATAGAATTCTCTTTCCCTCAATTCACACAGGCTCTAATCCAGGGCTTATCTCTGCTCCTGGTAATTCCAGGCCTTTGTCTCCATTAATGCCTAGGACAAGGTGAACAGTAGTAACAAATCAAACTAATGCAGTCAGGCTAATACCTGGAGCGTCTCTATTATCTGACAACTGCCTCAATAAGGTTATTTGGTCTCCAGTAATGGCATTTGTCTCTTGTGAAGCCAGCCAGACAAAGCCCATCACTAAAGAGCTGATGGAGACAATAGCTGTGTGTGCTGGTGGTCAACTTTTGAGTTAATCAGTGTTAATAGCTGCTTTCACCGATTGCATCTTATCACAGGAATGGCATAAACCTCCCATTTCCAAGCCAGCCCAGCACACAGCACCATCAACCTGGATCTCATGCCTACCTCAAAGGGCAGGGGGCCCGGGCTAGTCTGTTTACCAGATGTGAAACCCAAATCATCAGGACAAATGGTGACTTGCTGTCTCCAATCCACTGTGGCCTGTAGCAATAAAAACTCCTCCACATGCCTTTGACTAAATTTGATGCTCTAATTTTTACTCTCCTGTTTCCTGTTGGGGCACCTGCCCACAGCAGTCAAGGTAGATATTGGTGAGTCTCACCACTTCATACCCTATTAGACTCACCCCTTCCCATTTTTCTCTGATTATTTTCATCCTTTCCCCCAGCTGATTAGCCTTGGCAAGCATGTTAGTGTCAATAGACTTTACTGAGTCCCACAAACGAACCTCTAGATTAGAAAGTTTTTTGCATACCTTCTGCCTGGTGTAAAATCACCAACATCTAGGAACTTCCAATCTGGTCTCTTCCTCCAGGTCTCCCAGGATGGATCAGGGGACCATCTGCTTTAATTAGCATTTTATGACAAGGTAATTTCAGTGGAATAAATGATGCCTTAGCTTGTGTCCTCTTGTCCTACTTAACACATAAAAATCTTGCAAATAACCTGAATAGTTGCTGCCCCTTTAGGCATGTCTCCAAATGGAGAAGCATGAAGTGGACTGAACCCAACCTGCAGTCTGGAGCCCAGCCCAGTCTGGCTGCACTCGGCCACACCTCTGCTGAACCACTGACCTGTGAGTGAGTTTCCAACCTCTGAGTTTAAGGGCCTATAAAAACAGCATTGTTGCAGCTATACAAAGTGCTATAGTTCCTCTTATCGCTATGTATCAGTTCTTTATATAGTAAGTATTTGATTACCATATTTTCTCAATTTCATATTACTCTATCTCTTTTTTTTTTTTTTTTTTTTTTTTGCGGTACCGGGGATTGAACCCAGGGGCGTTCTACCTCCGTGCTACACCTCCGGCCCTATTTTTTATACTTTATTTTGAAACCCGGTTTCACGAAGTTGCGGAGGGCCTCACTAAGTAGAGAGAGAGAGAGAGAAAGAGAGAGACGGGGAGGAGAGAGAGAGAGAGAGCTGAGGCTGGCCACGAACCGAACCAGGATCCTCTGGTCTCCACCTCTCAAAGTACTGGGATTACAAGTGTGCGCCACCACGCCCGGCTTCATATTACTCTATTTCTAAACATTTGCCTTTTCTGTCTTTTGCATACAGAAATTTAAATATTTTTAGTTTAATCTGTCTTTTCATGATTTTTTCCACTTTTTTATCTGAAACTTTCCCATTCTTATGATCACTGTCTAGTGTCTTGATAACGTCCTGTGTGTGTGTGGGGGGTGCTTGGATTAAACCCAAGGGCATTCTACCTCCGAGCTACGCCCCCAGTCCTATTTTATTTTTTATTTTAGAACAGGATCTTGCTAAGTTGCTGAGGATCTCACCAAGTTGCTGAGGCTGTCCTCGAACCTGCTAGCCTCCTGTCTCAGCCTCCCAAGAGCTGGGATTACAGGGGTGTGCTACCACACCCAATTGCATAAACTATTTCTATGATTTATACATACTTCTCACATTTTTGGCCCATCAGTTTCCTTTTGCATAATGAATAGAATAACCAGAACAATACTCTTCACCAAAGTCATAAAGATAAAGGATCATTATATTAATAATAAAAATAATAAAGCCAGGCATGGTGGTTCATACCTGTAATCCCAGTACTTGGGAGGCTGAGACAGGAGGATTGTGAGTTTGAGGCCAGTCTCAGCAATTTAGCAAGGCCCTCAGCAACTTAGTGAGACCCTGTTTCAAAATAAAATCGGAGCCGGGCATGGTGGCACATGCTTGTAATCCCAGTACTTTGGGAGGCAGAGACCGGAGGATCCGGGTTCGCGGC
>PVJS01052305.1:0-13659 GCA_004027185.1 Glis glis
AAAAAAAAAAAAAAAAAAAAGAAGAAGAAGAAAGAAAGCATTCTGCTTTTTATTTAGCGTCTCATAGCATATTTTTCCATCCACTTATTTCCAATCTTACTCATGCTCTGTGTGTGTATGTGTATCTTAGGTGTGTTTCTTATAAGCAATATAGAGCTGCATTAAAAAACTATATTTATTTTTGAAACATTAAATCCCTATGTACTGCAAAATTCTAGAGATACTAAAGAGTAAGCAGTGAAAAAAATCTCCTTTTCACATATTTCTAGTCCTTTTCTCCACTGGAGGCCAATCTTATTACTTTCTTGCTACAGAGACTCACGTGGATATAAGTAAGTATATTCTGTATACTTAGTCTTCTTATGGTGGCATTATATGCACTATTACATACCTTTCCTTTTCATTTCTTAGGGATTTATCCTTAACTGAGCATAAAGAATGTCCTCATTCTTTCAAGTGACTGCATATTAGTTTACTTTATGAATGTGTCCTAATCTATTTGACCCATTTGCCATCAGTGGACTTTTAGGTAGTTTCCAATCTTTTATAAGCATTGCAGCAACAAATAATCATACACAAATATTATTTAAACATGTACATACTGTAGAAATTTCTAGAAGTGTAATTGCTGGGGCAAAGGGCTTATGCTTTTGTAACTCTGATAGGCAGAGTTATAAGAGATATGTAGATATTACCAATTTTCCAGCATAGTCTTGCCAGCTTACTTAGTATATTTTCAGTCATATCCCCACCCTCTGACTTTCCCACTTTCTTCCTTTATCAGCCAGGGCCATGGCAAGAAAGAGGCATCTCTGGGGATTTAAAATAGAAGGGACTTAGCTGGGCATGGTGGTGCATGCCTGTAATCCCAGTACTTGGGAAGCTGAGACAAGAGGATCACAGGTTCAAAGCCAGCCTCAGCAACTTGGTGAGGCCTTCTACAACTTAGTGAGAACCTGTTTCAAAATAAAAACTAAAATAGGGCTAGAGGTATAGCTCAGAGGTAGAATGTCCCTGGGTTTAATCCCCAGTACCACCAAAAAAAAAAAAAAAAAGAAGGGATTTTAAGCAGAGAATTGATTGCCCAGGTAGTGGAAAATCTAAAAGTCAAATATGGTGGTGGGGGGGATGCTGCCTGGGGCAACCGTAGGCAGAAATGCCAAAGTGATATTACTGGATCCCAGGTACCAGGGCTTCAGAAGAAAGCTGGGGCCACTGGGGCCCACATCACAGAGGTCAAGGCTGTGAGGAGGGAGCCAGAGGAGAAGTAGCAGCTGATCAAGATGTCCTGAGGCAAAGAGGGAAGGGGAGAAATACCCTGGCTCCACCCCTTCTGTTTCCTACCAGTGCCTCCCTTTTCTGAATCCAGCTTGGTAAATATGAATTCCCACGATACAGACCAGGGTGAAGGAGAATGGGGAATGGATCTGAGAAAGAAAACAACAACAACAACAAAAAGTCCAGTCTTTGCGCTGAGCTCTCTCCTCCACCTCTACCCATATTTAATTGCCACACAAGAATGACTTAGTGCTTCTGACTGACAGAATGTAACTATCCATTTACCGATTCTGACATTTAGCCTTCTCCCAAAATGGGTATCCATGAAGACCATCACCTACTATAAGCATCTCCCCTTCAGGCCTGGATGTTGTTCTGGTTGTAAACTTAAGTACCATGGACATTTCTCATACAAATTTGTCAGGGAATGAGAAAGAAAAAGACATCATCCGCTAATACACACCTACAAAAGCAGATGTAGCTGTTCAGTCTCCATGTCTACAATTGGCCATGAGGCTGTGGATGGTATGTATGTATGTATGTATTATTTATACTGGGGATTGAACCCAGGGGCATTCTACTTCTGAGCTACAGCCCCAGTCCTTTTATTTTTTATCTTTTGTTTTGAAACAGGGTCTCACTAGATTGCTGAAAATCTTGCTAACTTGATGAGGCTGGTCTCAAACCCGTGATCCTCCTGTCTTAGCCTTTCAAGTACTGGGATTATAGGCATGCACCACCACATCCGGCTCATGAATGGTATTTAGCACTTTCTTTTTCCACCACACACTTCATATCCCTTTTGGCCTTTGTCAGCACTTGGTTCTTTGGGAATCTACCTGGTGGAATGATTCAAATCTTTATTCCCAAAGGTTCTGATATCTTAATAGCTCTGCCTTTTGGGGGTGGAGTGTCTTTTGTTGTCTTTTACTATTGGTCATGAAGTATTAAAGACACCCTAGAGAATCCCTTCAGTTCCAAACAGATGTCCCTGCCTCACTGTGTATCAAAAACCCAATTTCCACTGCATCATTGAGATTATTCTACTCAGCCAACATGAAGAGCCCAACATCGGTGGTCTCACCTTCCAATTTTGTGAAACCCTTGTTCTATCCCTCATATTGGTTTCATCTCTTGAAAATCAATATTAACAATTGGTCAGAGTTCAAGGTTGCAAACCTAGGAAGCAAAAATTCTGTGAATGGCCATTAGATACAAAGAGAAGAGTCACTCTTTTATCTCCATGCTCCCAGCACAGAGTGTGTGTGTTGGGGGCGGGAATGGGGATTGAGCCCAGGGTCAGCCTTCCTCTAAGTTACACCTTCAGCCCCATTTTTTAAAAATTTGGAAACATAGTTTCCATAGGTTGCTGAGAGCCTTGCTAAGTTGCTGAGGCTGAGTTCAAACCTGCTATCCTCCTGTCTCAGCCTCCCAAGTACTAGGATCACAGGCATGTGTCACCATACCCAGCCAGCCCTGTGTATTCTGATCCTGGGAGAACCACACCATAAATTGGTTCAAGGTGTATACTATATCCTGTGAGGACATCATTGTAACCTTATGGTGTGTGATCTTCAAGCTGGAGAACAACGGTTTAGTTTTCAGCAGACCATTCTGCCAGGTGCTTCTTCATTGGTGACAGGGTGCACAGTGAAACCAGGAAGATGGAAAAAGATGGGAATGAATTTGAGAACAAGACAGGCAAATGACTAGCAAGCTCACCAGTATGGCATGTCATCCAATGCTGGGATCTTTGCCAATCTGGTGGAGGAAAAATGTCATCTCAATGTGTTTTCATTTCTTTTGAATGTCTTTTCATGTATTTAAGAGCCACCTGGATTGTCTGTTAACTATTGAGATATATGTATACACGCATACACACACACACACACACACACACACACACACACACACACACACACATATATATATATATATATATATTTGCCCATTTTTTCTTTGGAATGTTGATACCTCTTTATGTTTTAGTGAAGTTATCTTCTATCTATGGTATGAATTGCAAATATTTTCCCCCAAACTTTGAAATGCCACTTTGTTATATATTAAATACAATTAGTTCTATTTTCTGGACTTTTAGACCTCTTACCTTGATCTGTCTGCTTATTAATGTTTTTAATATTAGATTACTTTATTTCTTGGCTTGATCATATCTTAGAGGTCCCATTTCTTAATACTGTTAAAATGCCAATTAAATTTCTACATGAATTGGAGGGGACATTCAAATTGTGTCCTACCTTGACTGGGTTCACAAGATGGCAATATATGCCACAGTAGGTGTGAACAGCCCTGAAATACCAGGAAGCATGAAGTCACATGCAGAATAACTATGGCAAAACTTTGCATGGCAGAAAGGTCACTAATGTGCCCCACCTCATACAGCAGGCCAATCCTAGAATCTGTCATCTTTTCCCCAGGCCAGGAACTAAGCCCAGTATAGACTGGGAAGAGAAAATCAGGTGACATTAGTGAGAAAGGAACCGGTTCCATCCTTTTTCCACACTTGCTTATGTCAGCGCTCAGAACAGAACACAAAATAATACCATGAAGATTCTCTTTGCATCTTAGAACTGAGCCCTTGGCCATTGAAGGACCTGCTTTGGTCTGCTTTGCTTCAGCCAAAAGGGGAAGTTAAAGTGGCAGTGTGAACTTGTAGGTTGCTGAATGTGAAGGTATGATAATATATGATCAGTAAAAAAGGTTCAACCAACTGTGGTTCCTGCAAGGAATTTACAGGCACAGATTTCGCTAGGGAAATAAATTTGGTGCTCAGGTTTGGATTTAGGTCATCTATTTTTCTTGACTTGAAAGCCATGTTCCTAACCGGGCATGGTGGCTCATGCCTTAATCACAGTACTTGGAGGGTTGAGAACGGATGATCACAGGTTGGAGGCCAGTCTCAGTAATCTCAGCAACGTAATGAGGTCCTCAGCAACTTGGTGAGATCCTGTTTCAAAATAAAAAATAAAATAAGGCTGGGGGTATAGCTCAGGGCTAGAACATCCCTGGGTTCAATCCCTGGTAGAACAAACAAAAAAACAAAAAACAAACAAACAAACAAAGCCATGTTCCCAGTGGAATACATAGTTTGAACTTGTTTAGAGAGAGGAGAGAACATTATATTTGAGTGCTCTTTGGCTATGAGTGAGACTGATGAAATCAACTCCAAAATGCAGTTTGGTTCAGATATTTTTTTCTCTCTCATTTGGGATGACTTTTTCAGGTAGGATGTAACTGAAGTAGAACTGAATTGATCATCTAAAGCTTATGATCAGAGACTGGCAGTTCTGACCTGGGGCTTGTGATTTGTAAGGAAGCTCAGTCAAATGACCTATACCAGGGCTGACAGGTTGACCCTGGGTGGGTAGCTGGCTGTTGCTTCACTGCCTGCCTTTTCTCTTTTTCTCTTTAGTGAAGGGTTAAAAGCCCAACTTCCCCACGGACTGATTCTCACTGAGATCCATGTCTGGAAATAGTTATCATAGTAGTATTCAAAATAATTTGGGAATCACATAAATGTCTACTGCTTGGAGATGGGTAAATCAATTAGGATTTAGCCATACAATAGGATATTATACAGTTATTGAAAATAGTGTTATAGGAAGATATTTGCTGGCATGGGAATTTTTTTATATTAAGTGAAAAAATTAAATGAACTTTAAGTGAACTGTAATGGTATTTTAATTTTTAAAAAATACATAAACAGCCGGGAGTGGTGGTACACGCTTGTAATCCCAGTACTTTGGGAGGCGGAGACCGGAGGATCCGGGTTTGCGGCCAACCTCAGCGCGCATGTGCACGCGATCTCTCTCTCTCTCTCGTCTCTCTCTTTCTCTCTCTCTCTCTCTCCCTCCGCAACTTTGTGAGACCCGGTTTCAAAAATAAAGCATAAAAAAATAGGGCCAGGGGCGTAGCACGGAGGTAGAACGCCCCTGTGTTCAATCCCCAGTACCGCAAAAAAAAAAAAAAAAACCATAAACATAGACAGGCATAGTAGTAGCTCATGCCTAAAATCCCAGTATACTTGGGAGGCTGAGACAGGAGGATCGTAGGTTTGAGGCCAGTCTCAGCAATTTAGCAAGATCCTCAATAACTTAGTGATACCCTGTTTCAAAGTGAAAAACAAAACAAAACAAAAAAATCTATAAACATATACATTTGCACTTATAATGTTCTTACCTACATGTGGGCATATTGATGTAGTCATTTATTCAATAAGCATGGACTGAGCATAAAGAGCCAAATAAAATTAATTCTAGCCCTGCCTCTCTCATAGTCTAGTGTGCTTAGGAAAAGGCATGACAGAAAATACATCAAATATCCATAATGGGTTTTTCTGGTTGGTTGTAGCCTAAGTTTTCTTCTTTACACTTCTGTGTCTTCCAGATTTCCTACTAAAAGTAAGCACTTTTTATAAAAAGAAAAAGACAACAAATGCTATTTTTAGAAATGAGCAGAGCTGAAAACCTTCCCTCTGGCATAAGGCTCTGCTCCCAAAACTGGAGGATCAGTTCAACAAAGAGGAAGAGCTTGGCCTGGGGACCAGAAAGCTGTCACTAACAGGCTCCATGACCACAGACAAGTGACCTTCCTTTACTGGTCTCAGTTCTTTCCCTATATGATGATAGTTTGGCTCAGGTGATGTCCAAGGACCTTCAAGCTCTCCTAGTATTTGCAAGGATTTTAGATAGGGATAAAAAATTCCATGGAAACTAATCTACATGTCAGTATATAACCTACTGTTATAATTTTCCTAATTTCCAATTTGATTGTGGTCCTCTCCCAGGACTGGGGATGAAACCCAGGGGTGCTCTACCACTGAGCTACATCCTCAGCCCTTTTTATTTTGATACAGGGTCTCACTAAGTAGCCCAGGCTGGCCTTGAGCCTGTGATTCTCCTGCCTCAGCCTCCTTAGCAGCTGGGATTTGATTGTGGCTTCTTATGCCACAGATAAATGGTACCTTTGATTTATGTGCAAATCTTTTTTTTTTTTTTAGAACAAACACTTCCCTTTCATCCTTTGCTTTTTTTCAGTCTTGGGAGAAAATGCTTCCTCTTGTCAACTTTTCTGTGTGCCCTAAAGCAAAACATTTCCCATCAGTTATTAAGCTTGTCCTGCCTAGTCCCCTGCTAGATGTGGCAGAGGATGAAAAGTAAGAGTCAGGCATGGTATTGGCCCGAGTGGCTGGTGATATTGATGGACAGAGGTAATGAAAGCTTATGGTATGAGACTGGCACAATAGCATAATAGCACAATAGCACTGTCCACATTCAGTTAGATACATTATTGGTTCCCAGCACTGTAAAAAACAACCAGCCAAACAAAGAAAATAGAATATGTTATTGGTGTTCACAAGAGGGAAGCTTGAGAGTAGTCAGGAGACTTCTTGGATAGGCAAGCTATGACCTGAGCCTTGTAAGATGAGCATGAAATAGGTACAAGGAGAGGGAATGGAACTTCTAGTGGGTGAACCACAATAAACAGGGAGCAAAAGGCCATTGGTGTTAATACTGTCAGATTTAGCAAGTGAAAATAGAGTACAGGCATGGGCCACCACACCCAGCACTACCTGGATAAATTTGAATTTCAGATAAATGATGAATAGAGTTTTAGAATAAGTATGTCCTATGCAATATTTGGCACATACTTATACTAAAAGTTATAACGCATTGTTTATCTGAAATCCAAATGGACCTGCGTATCTTGTATTTTATCCGGCAACCCTACTGGGCATATGCTCATGTGAGTGTGTATCAATACCCAAGAAACTCACCTGTAAAAAGTGGATGCTTCATGTTGTCATCAGACTGTCCTGGACATTTAGAGTCTGGTTCTGGTAATGAGTTCTAGTGGGTTACCTTGTGCAAGTAATTCATGAATTCTGTACCTTATTGTACTACTTTAAAAAATGAAGATGTTCATATTGATGCATGGGTTTCTAGAGTATTAGGGTGAAAAAATTGGTATTGGTTAAGAAAGAGGAACCAGACCACTTCTGTCCTTTCTGTTGGAAAAGCTGACCTTCCCTTTTTAATTTTCAGTCCATGGGATTCACTGATACTTGCAAGTGTTTTATCTCCTTTCCTTCTGGGCATGACTGGAGTCATTCATTTTGCTTGTCTCTGCCTCGTACATGTAAGTGATGTAATTGTTTTTCTCTTCACATCACAGTTTTGAACTCAAGTTTTTTCTCAAATGCGACTGACCCTATAACTCCTCTTGAATGGTTTCTGGAGGGGAAAAGAAGATATTAAATCCTCAGTTTTGCCTTCTCCAGCCTCCCAAACAGACTCAGAACAAGGCAAGGCAGCATAGACATCCTTCTGCTCCTTATTAGCAGGTTGGAATCAGCCAGATTCTAATGTGGAAGATTCCATGTTTTCCAAATATGGGGTCATTTTATTTTTTACCACATGAAACTGTAGGTAAAGGATCACACCTTTCCACTGTTCTCTGCAGTGTCTGGACCTTGTGGGCACACAGCATTTTTATGCAATATTAGAGAAGGATTTAGAAATACGTTCCTTGTCATTTATGCTTGCTTATATGAAATAAGTTTCTTTTGCTCAAGGATATTCAGAAGAGGTAATTTGCTTCTATGTACTTGTTCACCACATGAACTTGAGCTTTCCACCAAACATTCCTTGCCCTGGGTGACTTGAGTGGCCTGGGGGGACCACTAATGCCTCTGGGAGGTTAGGGGGGTCGGGGGGGGGCTGAAGACCCAGGCTCAGCTCTGAGCAGAACACTGGCTTTGATGTGATATGTTCCAAACTGGCTCTGGATGTAAGCAAATCATCTGTGTACTACTGCTCCGGCTCAAAGTTATTTATTTATTTATTTATTTATTTATTTATTTTTTTTTTTGCGGTACCGGGGATTGAACCCAGGGGCCTTCTACCTCCGTGCTATACCCCCGGCCCTGTTTTTTATCCATTACTGAAACTGGGTCTCACGAAGTTGCAGAAGGGCCTCACTAAGTAGCTGAAGCTGGCCGCGAACCCCGATCCTCAGGTCTCTGCCTCCCAAGTACTGGGATTACAAGCGTGCGCCACCACGCCCGGCTCTCAAAGTTATTTAGAATAGATCCAGATGACCCTGTTCCAAGCTGCAACCTCCTCAGATCACAAGGTCTTAAGAGAGCTCATGGGATGCTAACCTACTTCACTTTGTCTCTGTACAGGAGTGTTAGGGCTGATGCTAGGGTTCAGTGTAACTCCCCAGGAGTGAGACTGCTCTTGGAGCTTTACTCTGACACAGGCTTGAGCCTGGTGTCATAAGCAGCCTCTCATAGCATCATACAGTATACTTCATTAGGCATCAGTTAATCTGTGTTTTAATCCTGGGGAAGGATACAGAGTGAATCTGTGGAGTCTAAGTGACTCATAAGAAGAGAGATCACCACCCCTTAAGATCTTTAGAAATGTCCTTAGGCAGATGCGCTTCTCACCTATCTAATGTCTGAATCCTAAACACGAGCATGTAGCAGGGCAGCTGCCTGCAGGGACACGACCTCCTGGCTTCTGGGTCAACCCTGCAGCTTGGCAAGGTATAGGTCCTGATTTGTCAAAGGCCAGGTACTTCTTTTGTCAGTATGGAAGCCAAGTAAGGAGAAATGAAGAACATAAATTCTGAGAGATTAGATTGAATCAGAACAGCAGCTGCTGTTTTGCCAGAGTTTAAAGGGCATTACAAGCCAGGTGTGGTGACACATGCCTGTAATCTTAGTGCTTGGAAGGCTAAGACAGTAGACTCACAGGTTTGAGGACAGTCTCAGCAACACAGCAAAACTCTCAGCAATCTAGCAAGACCCTGTTTTGAAACAAAAAATAAAAAAGGCTGGGGGTGTAGCTCAGAGGTAGAATGCCCCTGGGTTCAAACCCCAGTACCAATAAATAAATAAATAAAATAAAGGGCATTACAAAGGCCATTGGACCCATTTCTGTTTTATTTAGGGATGTCCCTCTTTCTCATCTGAACAGCATTGCTGGTGCCTTTCCCTAGCTGACTGGTACATGCTGTGCCCTATGCAGGGGAAGAGGTGAGCCTAGACTTGGAAGGAGGATGGTAGCCTTAATGTTTCTGAAGGCTCCATTCCATGGTGGACAGTATACAGTAGTGGCCCCAAAGAGATGATCCCCACAGCTCACCAAGATCCCAAGCCTGGGAGCCTGCCCTACCTGTCAAACATGACTCCTTGTTAACCCTTCACCAGGTCCCAAGTAGACAGGACATTTCTAGAAAATGGTGGAGTAAATTTTTAGCATATTCCTTTTTCTAATATTTACTAAATTAAATTTAGGTTGATTAAATGGGGATTAATATGGGTTAAAGCCCCATAATCTAAAAATCTGAAACCTGAAGTGCTCCAAAGCCCAAAACTTTTGAGCACCTACATGATGCCACAAGTAGAAAATTCCACACCTGACCTCATGCGACCTGACCTCATGTGACTGGTCAGAGTCATAACACAGGTGCACTAAAATATTGAAGAAAGTTATCTTCGGGCTATATGTATAAGATATAAACGACACATAAATGAATTTCAGGTTTAGACTTGGATCCCATCCCTAGTTATCTCATCATACATATGTAAATATTCCAAAGTCTGAAATCTAAAAAACTGTTTCCAAGAATTTCAGATAAGAGATACTCAACTTGTATTACTTTTCCAGCAGCTTCTGTAGTATTGACTGAAGCTCTGATTATGTCTGGAAGCCACATGGTTTTACCACTTCTTTACATGTCACGTCTCCCTTGTCTTGGTCTCCTCCAGGTGTTTCCGTCTTAATCCAAATCAAACATGGGAGGGAGATACCTTCTCTTATCCTGAGTCCTCAGCATAAAGCAGTCTTCATTACTCACTCAGTGCCAGAATAATCATGGGCCTAGAAAGGTCCTGGAGACATCTAGCCTGTCTCTTCAAGCCATGCCTCCTAACTCCTTGCCCTGGCCTCTTTCTGGAGCACCATAAACCTCACTGAGGATGCTCAAAGCCAAGTCTCCAGGGCAAGGGAGAAAAGATGCTGTGAGCCAAGGGTGCCAGGAGCCCGGAATTCCCAGAAGAAATGATCGTAATAAGAGTCTGTGCTTATTTTTGTTAGTTTGTTTTTGTGGGTTTTTTTTTTGTTGTTTTGTTTTGTTTTGTACTGAGGGTTGAACCCAGGGGCATTCTACCTTTGAGCTACACCCCAGACCTTTATATTTTTTATTTTGAAACAGGCTTTCACTACGTTGCTGAGGGCCTCACTAAGTTGCTCCTCCACCCTGTGATCCCTATTGGGAAAAATGAGAAGGGACACTGCTCAACAGCAAGGAACAGTCTTTATTTGGGGTAAAAGCCTGGGAGGGAGCAACTTATCAGGGAGAGAACTGCTAGAGTCAGAAGCCAATTCCCTCACAGGCTAGAGGCTTTTTATAGGGTTGGGAATGAGGTAGGGGTATGTGAGTGGTTGTATTAGTCACTGATTGGTAGGTTATAAGGTTAGGAGTGGGGTAGGGGTATGAGAGTAACTGTGTTGGCTGCTGATTGGTAAGTTTAAACTCACGCCATATTTGATAAAGTCCTTGGTTGGTAGGCAGGGTGAGGTTAGGGGGTGCATTGTTCTTTTGTGTCCAGTTTCGTGCCATTAGTTTCATGCTGTTTCTTCAGTTCCGGGTCTCAGGTGGCCTCTGGCCAGAATACACAGCTCCCACAATCCCCATCTCAGTCTCCCAAGTACTGGGATTATAGACGTGCAGAACCATGCCCATGGCTCTAGATCCTGTGTTTCTTTATAGCTTTATGAAGAGTGTGTTTCAGATTTTACCTTCACGGAAAGGCAGTTGAGGATAGGAAGTCTGTTGAAGGACGGTGAGCATCTCTACTTCTCCTGGGAGGCTTTCCCAGCCTCCGGCAGTGGCATGTACTGCCTGGCTTCTGCCCTCAGGGAGGCCTGCCACCTTGCCCACTGATTGATAGCTACTTTTTGGCACAGGGAAGTTGCCAGTACCTAATTCAGTAGGTGAATTAGCAGCTGGTAAAGCTCTTTTTCATCTCAGAGAAAAGGAGGCAAGAGAGTCAGAGGCAGGAAAGAATTTTCCAGCTTCTTGGATTCTTCAAAGTCCATGTATAGGTAGCATTTCTCTTGCTGATGTCAATAGAGACCACAGGACCAGGTTGGACTCTGAATATGTACAAATGTGCAAATGGAAATGGCTGAAGGATTTCTATTTCAGGCCTGAGTGGGCAGGAGCCTGTTTGCTTTCTGTTTGCAGTCTCAGCAGGATAGCTGGCAGAAGCATAAATGGATGAGTAAAATCCCTTTGGTTCCCTTCCTTGGAGGCCCCAAGAGCACCCATTGTGTTGTAAATGGAGGAGAAAGTCCCCTTTGTGAGGTCTTTAGGGATCATTCCAACCGGGTGGACTGTAGTAATCACACTCCTGGAGACCTATGAAATTGAAGGATCAATTATACTCACAGGTCCTAGAGAGGGAGGCAGGATGTGCCATGCAGGGGGCCATATGGGAGGAGCTCCTGGGAGCAAACCACCAAGCAGGTGGGGACAGGGAGAGAAAAGGCCTGTGGGCGTGTCTTTATTGGGAGCCAGGTGGTGTATACAGCCTAAGGTCTAAGGGGACTTCATTGATGCTTTTGAATGTCACTAGGTAAGTCTGGGAGAGCAAAAAGGGGAACATGTGCCAAGGACCAGTCTTGTCACACTGGAATGGATACCTTGTCACCTAGGCAGGGTGCTCATAGCCTGTTTGTGGGGATGTTGAGGCATCAGGAAAATACAAAGTTTTAAAAATTTGCAGCATGACCCATATCTTTGGCCTTAATAAATCTGGAGCAGAATTCCACTGGCTTAGCCTGGACTTGGGTAAGCACCTTGGCCGAGGACTACAGTACTAGGTAAAATGGTTCACATTTGTGGGTGAGGGAAGGCTGTAATATTTGCAAAGCAGCTACTTTGTGCCCAGATATTTGCAGCCATCATGGAAATGTGAAACTTTATCTTGGCCTTCAAGTGCTGCAAACTTAACTAGCGTGCCGCTGCACGGTGAAATAAGAGCCAAGGGTCAGGATCTGAGCTAATCTTTCTTTGTGCAGTTTTAGCATATTCTTTGGAACCAAGAGTGATTTGGTAAAAGGGAAGTTGGACTAAGTGGGTGGGAATGTCTTCCAGAATAGAGGCAAGACTCAATCCCTCCTGCCTCCATAAGAGGCCATGCACACTGCAGGGGTGTGTGTATGTGGTGGTGGTGGGGAGTATCTTTCTGTCCTGAACTTTGTTTATGTGTGGTACTGGGTATCAAACCCAGGGCCTCTCACATGCTGAACACATGCTCTACCACTGGGCTACACCCCCAGTCCTGTCCTGAACTTTAGGTGTGCAATTCTTTCCTGGCCAAATGTTTATTGCCCTCCAGGAAAGTTCAATCTTGGACTAGGCTCAGGGAAGGTTTTTGTTTTGTTTCTTTTCCCCTGTAAAATCCTAAATGCTTTTCTTGAATTAAAAGCACTCTTAATACCTGCACATCTTTCTTCTTATTCCTCTTCCTCCTCCTCTTCCTCCTCTTCCTCCTCCTCCTCCTCCTCTTCCTCCTCCTCCTTTGTGTGTGTGGTACTGGGGATTGAACCCGAGGGCATTCTACCTCCGAGTTACACCCCCAACCCTATTCATTTTTGTAACAGGTTCTCACTAAATTGCTGAGAACCTCACTAAGTTGCTGAGGCTGGCTTCAAACCTGTGATCTTCCAGTCTTAGCCTCCCAAGTACTGGGATTACAAGCATATACCACCACACTTAACTAGTTTTTTTTTTTTTAGCTTAAATTGTATGATAGTGTTTGGAAGTCATCTCAGGAAATCCTGTGCAGGTCTGGATAAAGGAGCTTTTCAATGAGATGGAATTCATAGAAGGCAGAGAGGGGATGGCTAATTTAACTGTTTCCCCAGCAACAGCCACAGCAACAACACTGATAATAGTAATACTTGCCATGATGATATACATTGAGTTTACCTTTCTTTGTGTCACACACATGCTGATCACTTAACTCCTGAGAAACATCAAATGGAAATCAAGAGCCGGGCATGGTGGCGCACGCTTGTAATCCCAGTACTTGGGAGGCGGAGACCGGAGGATCCTGGTTTGCGGCCAGCCTCAGCTACTTAGTGAGGCCCACCGCAACTTCGTGAGACTCGGTTTCAAATGCAAGGGAAGGGGTACAAGGAAAGGGGAAGGGTAAGAAAGTAGTGAATCCATGGAATTGCTGTCATAAACAATGTGTATATATAAGATTATACCAATATCATTCTCAGTGCTACATATGGGGGGGAGGCGGGGGAGGCGGGGGGGGAGGGACACCAAGAGCTG
>PVJS01052306.1:0-13659 GCA_004027185.1 Glis glis
ACAAAAAAAAAAAAAAAAAAAAAAAAAAGAAGAAGAGACAGGAGGATCGCAGGTTCGCAGCTAGCCTCAGTTACTTAGTGATGCCCTTCGCAACTGAGTGAGACCCTGTTTCAAAATAAAGAGTAAAATAGTGCTGGGGGTGTAGCTCAGAGGTAGAATGCCCCTGGGTTCAATCCCTAGTACCACTAAAAACAAAAAAAGATAAAACAATATATATATATATATATATATATAAATGTATGGCATCTTGATTTGTGCCTTGAAAGGCACAAAGACAGGGCAGGCAGGTAGAACATGAATTTTGTGTTGGTAGTGTTTAGAATTCGATTGAGATGCTTAAGATTGTACCTTAAAATATTCCTTTAAATAATAGTGCTCCCTCTAGGCAGGAATATAAACAAATGGCTGTAGAGCCTTTTGTCCACTAGGTGTGAAAAAGAGACAGGCAAAATTGGAAAAAAATGCTCGGTGTGGTGGTGCATGCCCGTAATCCTAGTATTTGGGAGGCTGAGACAGGAGATTCGCAGGTTTGAAGCCAGCCTTGGCAACTTAGTGAGGCTCTCAGCAACCTAGTGAGACTCTGTTTCCAAATAAGAAATTTATAAAAATTGGGCTGGGGTGTAGCTGAGAGGTAGAATGCCTCTGGGTTCAATCCCCAGTACCACCCCCCCCACACACAAAAGTAGTGTTCTAGGACACATTCTCCCAAATTTGGTTCCTAATATAGAAGAAATGAATGAACAAACTGATGTGGGCTCTGATCCCGCTTCTATCATTCATCAACTGCGCAATCCTTTGCAAGTTATTTATCTCTCAAAGCCTCAGGTTCTTCACCTTGGAAAGAAAGGAAGTTGACTTAGATGATTCCACAGCTGGAGTGTACTTAAAGGGAATGAGGAACAAAAGGCAACAGGGCATCTTCTGGACCCATAAGAGCCATGTCACCAGTCTAACTTCCCTCCCTCCCTCCCTCCCTTCTCGTAGTCTTGGAGATGAAACCCAAGGGCTCTTTACCACTAAGCAACATCCCCAGTCCTTTTATTTTGAGACAGGGCCTTGCTAAGTTGCCAAAGCTGGCCATAACTTGTGATCCTCCTGCCTCAGCCTCCCAAGTGACCATCTCCATGCCTGGCCCAACATTCATCTTGAAGGAGATCTTTAGCAGAAATTACCAAGCACCATCATACACTATACAACTGTGGTTTGGGATATGTACCCTGAGTAATCTCTTAAAGTAATTCTTATCACCCTAGGGTACCATACTTACCCCCAGATGGCTCTTACAGCAGAAATTCGAACAGATGGGGGTTGTGACTCATGAAGACCACTAACTGTGGCCTGTAGGAACTGCTGGATCAGTTCAGGGGACATAGCAACAGTGAACCGACTGGCAGCCCAAAGTGCCCGGCCCAAGAGGAAAGGAGACACTGGGAGAAAGAGCGACTGCAGTTAGACAATGAAAGTCCCTGTTCCATGCCCTCCCTCTCTCCCACCTCCACCCCCAAACGTTCACCAGTAACTACATGCTACATAACATGTACAATTACTTGAGAGAAAAAGCATTACCCAGAGGTGAAAGCAAATGTGTGGCCTATGGCACAGAATCAATTTCCCAGTTTCACTTTTTTTTGGTACTGGGGACTGAACCCAGGAGCATTCTACCTCTGAGCTAGACTCCCCAGCTCTATTTTATTTCTTTATTTTGAAACAGGTCTAAGTTGCTGAGATTGTCCTGAAACCGGCAATCCTCCTGTCTCAACCTCCCAAGTACTGGGATTGCAGGTGTGCACCATAACACCGGGCTTTTACTTCTTTTTTTGTGTGTGGTACTGGGGATTGAACTCAGAGGCATTCGACCTCTGAACTATACCCCTAGCCCTATTTTTATTTTTTATTTTGAAACAGGGTCTCGCTAGGTTGATGAGAGTCTCACTACTTGCTGAAGCTGTCCTTATACTTGCAATCCTCCTGTCTCAGCCTCCCACGTACTGGGATTACAGGCATGTGCCACTACGCATAGCTTAAGTTTCACTTAATACTGGTGAAACAGATCTTGAATATTCTGAGACTCAAAAGACTTTACCATTCCATTTCCCACCCCTAGCTCTCACTATTCCTTATTGCATTATTAGTCTTTAAATGCCTTCCTCTCTGCCATTTTCTTTCTACTCTTCGACCACTACTATCACATCATAAATTATATTTTTAATCATGTCATTCTTCTCTTTATAACCTGCAGTCCACCAAATAAAGACCACCTCAGTCAGCATGGCACTCAAGACTTCCTAAGATCAGTGATCCTGCCATTACCTATGATTTCTCTTTATGTCTTCTAAACTCCAGCATATACCTGTCCCCAGAAACTCACATTTATGCTACCTCTGTGCTTTGTTTATATTATAAGCCAACATATCTTCCTCTCTTTGTATCATCTAACTATTCTCTTGGACTGAAGTAATCCTAACTGTCCTGAGCCACTAACTTCTGTCTTCAGCTCCAGTCACTGATGTAAGAATTATTACTTCCTGCCTACTATATGATGCTCGAGGAGACTCAACGTATTCAGCCTGCCATAGGGCTTAACTTAGTTACTCATACAAAAACATCTGGTTGACAGGATTTATTGAACAGACCCTAACAAATTAGTCAAATAATTATATACCATTCTTTGCATAATATAGAGCAGCGATTCTCAAACTATGGTCCAGAAGCTCCTGGAAGCCCCTAAAGTTAAAACTGTTTTTATGGTAACACTAAGACATTAACTATCTTTTTCACTCTCATTCCTTCACAGGTGTACAGTGGAGTTTTCCAGAGGTCACGTGATGTGTAATGTCATGGTGACAACTGAAGGAATGTATGCAAGCACAATTCTTGAAGTTTTAAAGAACTTTTCAGTTTTAATTTTTTAGTATATTAAATATTGATAAATAAAAACCACATAAAAATCTCCTTCGTCAGGGTGTGGTGGCATACACCTGTAATCCCAGTGACTCAAGAGGCTGAGACAGAAGGATTATAAATTAGAGGCCTAGCCGGGCATGGTGGTGCACGCCTGTAATCCTTGTTACTTGGGAGGCCGAGACAGGAGGATCGCAAGTTCGAGGACAGCCTCAGCAAGTAGTGAGACTCGCATCGACCTAGCAAGACCCTGTTTTCAAATAAATAAAAATCAGGCTGGGGGTATAGCTCAAAGGTAGAATGCCTCTGGGTTCAATCCTCAATACCACACACAAACACACACAAAAAAGTTAGAGGCCTATAAGTTAGTGAGACCCTGCCTCAAAATAAAAATGGTTGGGGATGTAGCTCAGTAGTAGAGCACCCCTGGGTTTGATCCCCAGCACTGCAATAAAAAAATAATTACTGATAATGGCTGGTATAGAAAGCTGTTAGCTATAAGCAGGATTCACAAATGATACGTATTAAGCCTTTTCTAAATATTGATTTTAGAGCAGCAAATAAATTTTTGAAGATTCTTTATAGGCAAACTCTGCAAGAAATATGCTGATGAGTTTGAGAAATCCTGACACACTTTTTTTTTAACTTTGTTTTTGTGGTACTGGAGATTAACCCCAAGGGCATTCTACCTCCAAGTTATACCCCCAGTCCTATTTTTTTGTTGTTTTGAAAAAAATGTAACTGAATTGACAACAGGTCTAAAGATCTTCCAGAATCCTGGCAGCACATACTGAAATCTACCTGAGAGGTTGAGGTCTGCAAGGATGACATTGGTCAGGAACCCATGCATGTCGAAATGGATCCTGCCATTTTTCACACTGTCAGTGATGATGGTCTTCACTGAGCCTAGGGCGAGCATACAGGCCTCATGGATTTTCCACCTGCAAAAGGGATCCCATAGCCTGGTAAAACATACTGCACTGCCAAAAAAGAAATATTTGAAGGAAGAAGATTCAAGAAAGGGCACTCCAGCCCAAACTGACCCCAAATGGCTATTTATCTGTTCTTCCAATCCAAACATCGTTATTAAATTGCTCTAAAAATAGTAAAATTTAATAACAGATTGTTTTCCTAATTAGACACAAAATAAAAGTCCTTCAAGGATATTTTAAAAGGGATAAAACACAAGCATTTTAACCAATTATTACATTGGGAAGAACTGCTTTAGAATAGATGATCCAAAGAAAGGATTTGTTTGCCTCAGATCTGATGTCCAGCATCAGGTCCTTAAGTTAAGCATCTGCTGCTCACTCTTACCAGTGCTCAGTGCCACTGTTTTTGGTTTGCTCAGCCTCTTGTAAATGCCGAGTGGCTGCAGCAGCCAGGGCTGCTGCACTCTCATTCTGGAAATCTGTGGCCACAGCCTAGGGAGAGAGGAGAAGGGCTAATAAATCTGTGTGCGCACAGTAAATGCATTTTAACTGCAGACTGCTTTAAGTCAAGACTATTAGAAATGAATGGTTCAAATTCTTTCACATATACACACTATATCCTGATTAGATATATTAAAAATGTGACTCTTAGTTCAGGTTCTCTAATGAAATGAAAGTAATATCTACATTTCTGCAGTGCCTAGGCACTGTAAGGGTAGCTAGTTGCTTCCTCTGACTATATTCAGCAGAGCATAAGTAAAAATGATAATCCGGGTGTGGTGGCGCATGCCTGTAATCCCAGTACTTGGAGGCTGAGACTGGAGGATCCGGGATAGCGGCTAGCCTCAGCTACTTAATGAAGCCTCTGTAACTTCATGAGACCCTGTTTCAAAATAAAGAATAAAAAATAGGGCTGGGGGTATAGCTCAGAGGTAGAATGCCCCTGGGCTCAATCCCCAGTACCGCAAAAAAAATAAAAAATAAAAATAAAAAAAAGTAAAAATGATAGATTCAGCTGGACTAGATATTTATTCTCTTGGAACCTGATCATGGAAAAATAAGACTACTCAACTAATTGAAAACTGGTGTAATCTTTCACAGCTGCCTTAAGGAATACTAAGTGATAATGAGAAATGATTCACTAACAAACCTCCTTTCCAACATGAAGCAAGAGGCAGCCTCTTCATAGCATTCCAGCCTAGAGACAACTCTGCTCTAGTCAGTGGAGCCAAAGAAAACACGAGCATATATTTGGATGTTCATCTCTCAGGAATCCATTTTTCTTTTAAGTTTGTCAACTTCTGGTTTATGCTATAGTTTTGTTGAAGGGTGGCTTACACTAAAATATTCCTGATTCAACTATTCTTACTCATTAAACACTTTATCCTCTGCACAATTCTTTCAACTAATATTTACTTGTAAGTCAGAACCAGTAGCAACAACTTTGGAATTTCTGCGTCTCAAACATTAAGAAACTCTCTTGTATTCCCAAAAAGTCTGAGATAAATGTGCCCAACAGCATCACTCACCTTGGGTTGAATGTCTAGGAAAGAGGAAATCCTCAAGTGATTGAGGATTAGTTGGCTCAAATAACAAGGTAACTCTTACCAGCAATAGGTCTTGAGCTGCAATTCTAACAGTATAGGAGAAAGTATCATCATCTTCATCTTCTACAAACTGTTGTGGGTTAGCTGTCCATACTTTAATCTGAAAAAAAAAAAAGATGATGAAGTTAGGTCTTTGTGAGGCTACCAATCTGGTTCACATGTTCCTTTGTTGTTGTTGTTGTTTTTTGAGGCACTGGTGATTGAACCCAGGCAGTTTTTATTTTTTGTTTTTGAAACAGGGTCTCACTAGGTTGATGAGAGTCTCACTGCTTGCTACTGGGATTACAGACATATGCCACCACACCCGGCTATGTTCCTTCTTTTTATCAACAGACATGGGAAGACTTCAATCTTTTATCCTGAACAAAACTATAGCCTCAAAAGATTTTGTGTTGCAGAGAGACAAATCCTTTATCAAGGTATATAGCACTGGCTACTGCTCTCTGACAGACTCTATTTTAGAATTGGTAGGTTACTTACTCTCTGCTACTGTCAATCTGCTGTGTTACTCTTTGATAAATTGTTTTCAAAACCAATATTAGGTCTGATGGGATATTTACTATGAAAACCAGGTCAATTTTTGTGTCATTTTATCTTATTCCTGAATGTTCTTTTCTGGTTTTACTGATCCACTATCTTTTACTATTTATAGGTAGGAACAGGCTCTTACAGATACCAGGATCTTTGGTTCAGTGGCTTTACAGAGATTTTCTTAATGGAAAAAGTGTTCTGAAAGTCCAATTACCTAATATAGGAGTTGATAAAACTCCCAATAACCAGGGATTTGACAATAAAACAGTGTCAAAGCTTTCCTAGAACTCCTAGGCTCTACATTCATCAAATTGCACTTTAAAAATACAAGTTGATAACTATCTCCAAAATATTAATTACCTGCTCCTCAGTGATTTGCATGTACAGGATAATATAGTAAATCAACTCAGGCAAGGCTTTCTTAACAGTGCTTTTGAATTTGCTATTTTCCAGTAGGGCATGGACAAATTCAAAAATACTAAAGACGAGATTTTCAAAGCCCAGGACTTCACCTATAGGAAATATAGAAAGAGAAGAAATTTATGATACAAAAGCAAAAAGAAAGCATGTATGCTTGAAATAAACGGCATTATCTTTGTAAATTAATGAATACTTAAAGTACTTGCTGATTATTATTCCTGAGGGGTTGGTAGAGGGGACTGAAGAGTCAAAGAAAGGAACTTTGAGGACATTTAAATACTTTTTGGTTTTTCAAGTAAAAGAATCAGAAATACTGAATATACTTTCTAGCTTGTCTATTTTTTTTTATCTGAAACACTTAAAATATTACAACAGAAATGGAAATATCATCATCAGGGACTTCAAAATTAAACTAGACAAAATACAAGAAGTAGTTGGATTAAATGATATTTAAGGTATTTTTTCCAATTCAGAAATTCTATGACTTTATGTGATTTTTTTCAAATGCCTATCAGGAACAGATTAAAAATGGTCAATTCTCAATTCTTTACATCTAAAACAATGAAAGGAAACTCAATTAGAAAACTCAGTTAATGGAGTGAAGCTTTTAAGTCATTGTGTTTTTCTGTGACTACTTTTGTCTGTCTCTGACTTTTTTTTCTGAATCCCTTTTCTCAGTAACTGGTACTTCTGTCAAGATCAGATAAACTACATACCATCGGAATCCACAGGATCTTCTACTTCCTCTGTGTAATTCACTTCTGTCCTCACATAAGTATGACGAAGAGTAAAGAAATAGAATCTGGAGTCTGCTTTACATATACTCTACAAGGGAATGTTACATTTTCCAACACTTAATGTGAAACCCCATGAATGTGAGATTGAAGGCTAGATTCCCAACTATAGGGGGTAGTAGATCCCGTAAGCTTTCAGGAAAGGATATAAAGCTGCACTCTCAGTTAGGGTATTCCAAACAATCGGCAGAATCTGCTGCATGGAGGACACCATGTGCTTTGGGAAGTTCTTCACCAAGGCTGTCACTGCCTGAGAAGTTAAAAGAAAAACATTCAAGAGTGACATAGGAGAAATCAATGATTTCAGACTATCCTCTTGAACTCCAAACCTCATTGGTAGTACCTTTAGGACCTCCATCTTAAACCCACTGTCAGATGTGGGGCCATCTGGTATCTGGAGAGCTTGAACAAAGGCCTCTGTGAACTGCTGCACCACGGGAAAGATCAGGACTTTGGCTGCACCCTGATAACAGAAATCAAAGTCAATGCTGGATAAACCTCTAATGCATGGATTCAATACACACATCAAACACTGAGATTTGAGGTATCTAAAGCTTACTTCAAACTCAGCTTCCAATCAGAAGGGTATAGCTGTAAAGTCTCTGGAATTGTTCCCAAGATTTCATGTTTCCTTCACTACCACTTGGAGTTCCTTACTGCAGCCATCTTAAAGCTATTATATATCAGACACTTTTTCATAACTGCTTCTGAATCCCATTGATCAGTATTTTTCAGCTAGCTTTGTTTCACAAGAAAGGGTCATAAACGAGTAGAAAAGTTCTAGAGGATATCTAATATGAAAAGGATACATGATAATGTGTTGGAAGAAATAAGACTCAAACAAAAGGAAACCAAGCTACAGATTTAAAATTTTAATCAAAATGTTAAATCTATCTACATCATCAGTTAGTGCACTTTCTGGTATTATTAGGAAATGAGTCAGTGCTTTGTCTGCAATGGAAGGCATTAATCCATTATGTCCCATCATCCTATATATAGGACACCTATAAAAGTGTGCAATTTAAGTTTTTATAGGTGTCCTACATTTGAGACGATGGGGCATAATGGGCTAATTAAGACTTCTGTACATGAAGTCTATTATCTACCCAAGGCTAACTTACCTTTTCCAGCTCCTCCATGTTACAAATCATATGGGCACAAGTGGTAAAAATCTCCACAGCTCGGGAACGGGTTCGGATACCATACACCTGGGAAAAGTGAGGGCACAGGTATGAGACTAGAATGTGTAAATATGTGTGAATCTGTGACTAGAAGTAAAACTATGACTAATCAATTCTCACATCAGATTAGATTCCCTTGACAAATGGGGAATGTAATTTATTCATCTCTAAGTGATAGATTTCTGTTATTTAGAGCAAACGAGACAGCAGCCATAATGTTATAATTTATTAGAACTAGCCTTATATATAGGCCTCTGTGGGTTGATTTTATTAAAAATATCAGACTGACGCCGGGCGTGGTGGCACACGCTTGTAATCCCAGTACTTTGGGAAGCGGAGACCGGAGGATCCGGGTTCACGGCCAGCCTCAGCTCTCTCTCTCTCTCTCTCTCTACCTAGTGAGGCCCTCTGCAACTTCGTGAGACCCGGTTTCAAAATAAAGCATAAAAAAATAGGGCCGAGGGTGTAGCGTGGAGGTAGAACGCCCCTGGGTTCAATCCCCGGTACCGCAAAAAAAAAAAAAAAAAATCACTGTGTTATGATTAAAATCCTAACATGACCAATATATTTATTTTTCCTTTCTTTCTTTTTTGGTGATACTGGGGATTGAACCCAGTGCCTCATACATGCTAAGCGCACACTCTACTACTGAGCTACATCCTCAGCCCTCAATGTATTTCTTTCAAAATATGGACTACTGTTTGGGGGCAGGGGAATAGGGAGGTTAAAACATTACCCATCAGGTATTCACATCTTACTGTGAATGAGTTGCCATTCATATACACATTAATCAAATATATGTTCATAGCATATTAAGGGTCTATTTGTACAATGAAGTGAGAGAGTACTTCTAAATCCTTAGCTGAGGTAGGCAAGCTTAGGTGGGACACCTCAATGGGAGGCTAGCTGTGGCAATAAAGGTACTAAGTACTTGGGGATTACAGGATGCCAGTAGGTATGATATATGAAGGCATATTTTAGCTATTTCACTGTTTTATCAAGACTTGCCTTTATAGTCATGAGTGAAAAGCCTATGGTTTATCCAGATCTTTGTCAGTTCCAGTCTTTAGTATGGGGATCAGTGGCAAACACCATAATACCCCCCTGAGAGGGAGAGTCTGACCAGAGTGTGAACAGCGCATTTCAGTGAAATCAAGAGCTGAGATTTCATACCTCAGCCATGGTGAAGATCTTGTACATCTCTGGAAGAATGACAGGAGCAACAAGTGGCATCTGTGTATCTGTCACTTCTCGAGTGAATTCTACAAGGAAAAAAGTAGTGCTGTAAAAATAATTTCTGCTTCATAAAGACATTAAATGCAAAATTTTCCAAACTATTTCCAGGTGGCAGTTCCAGTTGGCATACAAGTAAGGACATTGGCCAGGTGGCCTCATACTGGGGAAGGGAAAGCAGAGAATTACTGATTATTTGTTAGAAGAGGAAAGAGAACAATATGGACATAAAGAAGAACGTTAAGAGATTAAGAAAGAAAACCTTGATATAAATACTGAAAGGAAATCTGAAAGGGAACTGCATAATAGTCTTTGTGAGGTCAACCTGGGAAAATTCTGCATTAATTTAGTTTGTCTCATCTGTCAACATTAAGTGTGCTTTGAGGTTTCCTAACTGGTTCTGTTTTCAATTTTCTCCCTTGGCAAGTCATTTTGATTCACATCATAAAATATGTACAGATTTACTAGGCTCCAGTTCTATTTTGTTAGTTATTCTTCTCAGTGGATGACATTTACCCACCTAAAAGTCAGAGGCTGCTGCTAATTAGAACAAAGGGATTTCCTATGTGAATATGGGAAAAAGCAACCTATATAGGTTGCTTGAAGTAGGGGAGTGAAATACAGATCAGCTTTCTCTTCACTTTGAAAAAAAATAAATAAAAGCACACCACATACAGGGCACTAAGACAGAATAAAGGACCCCGGATTTCATGTTACAAAGTGGTAGAATGTAAGACCTTGAGTTCCAGTAATGTTTAATTATCTGATGCTTTCCCACATTATCACCATAAAAATAGAGCCAATCAATGAGGCAATTTTCAAAAGAATATACAGCTAAAATGTAAGCTGGCATTTTCCAGGCCAATATACCCATACTCTTGGGCAGTATCAATCCCTACAAGTCAAATGAAGATCAAATACTCAAGGCTGGGTCTCCTCTACAAACTGTGGTTTACTCCTGAAGAATAAGTCTGAGCTTCAAATATTAAGTGTTCTATTTTATTCAGATATCCAAGGAAATCAGTGCAAGCAAATATGATAGATAGCATATTAATGATAACAAATAGCTGGGCATGGTAGTGCATACCTGTAATCCCACCTACTTGGGAGGCTGAGGCAGGAGGATTGCAAGTTCAAGGCCAGTCTGGGCAACTTAGTGAGACCCTGCCCAAAAACAAAAAATGAAAAAAGGGCTGGGGATGTAGCTCAGTTGTAGAGTGCCCCTGGGCTCAATCCCCAATACCCCCCAAACCAAAAACAAAAACCAAGATAACAAGCTTTATGAAAAATGTAATATAATGCCATTTTTTACTCTCCTATAATTCCTGGTAGTCTCAATTTATTCACACTTTATGTTTGCCTTTCCTTTAAACCATGAGACTTAATCCTGCTCCCACCCTTTTTTGTGGTATTAGGGATTGAGCCCAGGAGTGCTCTACCACTGAGCTACATCCCCAGTCCTTTTTATTTTGAGACAAGTCTCATTAAGTTGCCTAGGCTTGGCTCGAACTTTCAATTCTCCTTCCTCAGCCCCCTGAGTAGCTGGGATGACAGGCATGTGCTACTGTGCGGGGCATTAGTTCTCTTTTATAAGTAGATAAATAATTAAGAAATCTCATCAAAGGGAGTTAGGTATAGTATCTTTTTCTTCTTTAACCAAACATCAATTGATTGTTATTCCCACCTTCAAACTTCTGTTAACTTTCTCACCGAATTCTGGCCTTTTTTTTGTGTGTGTGGTACTGGGGATTGAACCCAGGGGTGTTCTACCTCCAAACGACACCCCCAGCCCTCTTTATTTTTTGTTTTGAAACAGGGTCTTGCTAGGTTGCTGAGAGTCTTGCTAAGTTGCTGAGGCTGTCCTTGAACCTGTGATCCTCCTGTATCAGCCTCCCAAGTACTAGGATTACAGGCATGTGCCACCACGCCTGGCTCCAATCTGTCCTACTGCATCTGCATCCCACCCTGCTCCCCCCTCCTCATACATGTTAGTGAGACTGGGAGTGACATCTTCATATATGGGCATAACATTATTTGAACTGTTTTCTTCCTCAATCTACTTTTTTCCCCTCCTCATCTCCCTCCCTGTTCCCTTCCACTATTCTACTGGTCTTTCTCCTCATTTATCTGAAGACTTTTTGTTGCCTATTTTCTCCCTAGCTTCCATGTATGACAGAAAACACACAACCCTTGACTTTCTGAGACTGGCTAATCTCACTTAGCATAATATTCTCTAATTCCATCCATTTTCCTGCAAATGACATAATTTTGTTCTTTGTGGCTGAGTAAAATTCCCTTATATGCATATACCGCATTTTCTTTATCCATTCATCTGTTGTTAGACACAGGTACAGTCTCTTAAAAAAACCCTGAAGAAGCTGGGCATAGTGGCATGCCCCTGTAGTTCCAGCTACTCAGAAGGCTGAGGCAGGAGGACTGCTTGAGCCATGGAGTTTGAGGCCAGCCTGGGAAACATAGCAAGACCCTGCCTCAAAATAACAAAATCAAATAACAATAAACAAATAAAAACCCTGAGGAGAATCAGTCTCATACTTCTCTTATTGGGCTCCTGTCCACACACTAACATCCTGCTATCTTCATGCATGCCTGAGTTTCTGTTGCTGCAGCTCATATAATCTGCCTTCCTTTGAAAATATTTGGAAGGCCGGGCGTGGTGGCGCATGCTTGTAATCCCAGTACTTGGGAGGCGGAGACTGGAGGATCCAGGTTCGCGGCCAGCCTCAGCTACTTAGTGAGGCCCTCTGCAACTTCGTGAGACCCGGTTTCAAAATAAAGTATAAAAAATAGGGCCAGGGGTGTAACGCGGAGATAGGAGGCCCCTGGGTTCAATCCCCGGTACCGCAAAAAAAAAAAAAAAAAAAAAAAAAAATATTTGGAGAAGCTATTTGGGAACGGAGGTTGACTGCTCTCCACTCCATGTCTGATGACTCCATTTCAAAAGGATACAAATTTCCCTACCAGTTCTTTCCCTTGGCTGACAGAAAAGTGATCTCACTGAACAATAATTTCCTTAGTCAAGTACAGTGAGGGCTCTCTTCAGCATTCCAATCAGGATAAATATACAACCCTTTCTCTCCAAGTCTGTCAAAAAAGAGCTGAACTTTATGTTGGAAGATAGGTTTCCTTTCTTCGGTTGAAAATAGATCTTTTAACTGATATCCTGGTACTATGATGCTGCCAATAAAGAATCCTAAAAGTCCAGTTCTATGGGGAGGAGTGTGGGAAGTCACCTGAATAATGAATCATGAAAAAGAAGCACAAGGGAAATTAGAAGGAAAGTGAAAATCTTTTTGGTAAGTCTGCTCTGTATCTGAGC
Organism: Glis glis; assembly: GCA_004027185.1. Classification (NCBI taxonomy): domain Eukaryota; kingdom Metazoa; phylum Chordata; class Mammalia; order Rodentia; family Gliridae; genus Glis; species Glis glis. The sequence goes on from PVJS01052306.1 coordinate 12,937, forward strand.
TAAAACTGAAGTGCTGTCATAGGCAATTAATAAGAATATAATGGGTAGTTTAAGAAGGCAGCTGGAAGCCAGGCCTGGTGGCACATGCCTGTAATCACAGCCATTTGAGAGATTGAACAGAGGATCGCAAGTTTTAGAACAGTCTGAGCAACATGGTGAGATCCTGTCTCAAGGGGTAAAGAAAAGCAGCTGGGGAATGGGAAGTTTTGAAACAAATAGAGAGGAAAGATTTGCCTTTGACATAGAATTGATACTATCTGCCATTAATATTACACAGAATAGTAAAATTCAGCCTAGATGCCAAGTTTGGTACATTGAGATTCAAAAGGTGGACCCAGCAATCACAACCAGGTAAAAATACATTGCAGGTAAGCCAAGTGCAATGGCACATACCTATAATCCCAGTATGTGGGAGGCTGAGACAGAAGAATCTCAGGTTTGAAACCAATGCACAGTAACATAGCGAGACCCTGCTTCAAAATAAAAAATATTTTCTTAAAAAAAAAGGGCTGGGGGTAAGCCAGGTATGGTGGCACACGCTTGTAATCCCAGTACTTGGGAGGCTGAGACCGGAGGATCCGGGTTCACGGCCAGCCTCAGCTACTTAGTGAGGCCCTCCACAACTTAGTGAGACCCTGTTTCAAAAATAAAGAATAAAAAATAGGGCTGGGGTGTAGCTCAGAGGTAGAATGCCCCTGGGTTTAATTTCTTTTTTTTTTTTTT
>PVJS01052307.1:0-13658 GCA_004027185.1 Glis glis
CACACACACACACACACACACACACACACACACACACACAAACACACGCAAAAACTCTTTAGAATTTACATTTAATAAGTGATCAGTTGCTGAGTGTGACCTGAGCTCCCCCTGCAGGTGATACGTGCCCCTTCTGGGAGGTTTGTGTCTGGGCTCACACTGAGGTCCCCTCACTGTGTCTCTTGCACAGTAATACATGGCTGTGTCCTCAGTTCTCAGGCTGCTCATCTGCAGGTGCACTGTGTTCCTGGAGTTGTCTGCTGAGATGGTGAATCGACCCTTCACAGAGTCTGCAACGTATGTGCTTGTACCAGCAATGGTTGAGATCCACTCCAGCCCCTTTCCTGGAGCCTGGCGAAACCAGTGCATAGCGTAGCTACTAATGGTGAATCCAGATGCCACACAGGAGAGTCTCAGGGACCCTCCAGGCTGCACCAAGCCTCCCCCAGACTCCACCAGCTGCACCTCACACTGGACACCTGCAAACACAGAGACATTTGGTCAGGAAACTGCCAAAATCCATTGTTTCTCTCACTCCTATCCACTCACTCAACGTCTCTTGTTCCCCCAAAAATGACCTTTTAAAATAGCAATAAGCAAAACCCAGCTCAGCCCAAACTCCATGGTGAGTCCTCCGTGTCCTGTCCTGATCACAGAATGGGGTCACCAGTAGATGCAGGGCTGGGGCTCCTTTCCCAGAGCTGCAGAGCTGGGCTGTTTTCATCAGCAGAGGGAGGTCTTATTTGCATGTCCTCCTGCTATAAAGTAATCTCTAGGGTCCAGCGGCTCAGAAAGGGAAGTGCCCAAACAGATGAGAGTTTGAGTAGGATACCATTGGAAATTAAAGTGTTTGGGAAATTATGACACCTTATTATGTGATATTCTTAGCAAGTTAATCCCTGTCCGTTTATTTCATCATTACATATGTACAAAATGCCTGCTCTGTGGCGTCAGTGTTGCCTCCACTTACAGTCTTGTGTATTTTCCATCTGTAGCAATTTTGGAGCTTATTTAGTATTGTTTAATACAGTCATTGGTGTATTAAAGTCTCACATCATGATGTAGTTCATAGTGACAGTGACATGCATGCACACAGCACTTGGTGAGCTCTCCCCTGCTCCCTCCCCACTCCCCTGTTACTTTTCATACATATTGACAGCTGTCTGCTGGTGAGCCGCCATCACCACATGACATCAAGGAATGGCCCTTCTCCCCGAGGTGCTTCCTATAGCTGTTCCGTGATCCTCCTGCCTCCCGTCCTCCTCACACACTGCACACAGGCACTGCTGATATAAGGGAATAGAACTTCAGTTTTCATTTCTAGGATTTAAATAAGTGCAGTCCCATAGATGCACTATTAGTAACTTGTCTTCTACTCAGCATCGTTCTTGCAAGTGTTTCATTCCGGCTTATGCGAATCAAGCATGCACTGCTTTCACTGCTGAGGAGGAGCCAAAGAATGAAAATCCAACACTATTTTTTATTTCTTGGTTTGGAGGTGGATTTTTTGTAGGTTCTGGCCATTATGATAAAAACTGTTACCAGTTTAGCCATTATGATAAAAAATGTTACTGGTTTAGCATGCTGAGAAAAACTTGAATTTATTCTCATAATAAAAAATATAAAAACATTGTCAGACAAACTGAAAATTAGCACATTCCCATGAAGTCATGAGAGGACTAAAGTGCAAGGAAAAAGAGCTAGCCTGGTGACAGAAACTTTCAGAGAAAATAGGGTCTTTCATCAGCTTTCCTGTGGCAGAAGATTCCAGATGGAAAAAGAGCCGGAAAGAAGATTGTGTTCCAGAAATGTAATCAGTAGTAAAACTCAGCCAGGGCAAATCATGAGAGTATGCATGCACATGAGGACCCACAGATCAATTGGAGATCTCTGCCATCTCGTAGAGTCCACCAGGGCTGCAGAGAATCCCCACCAGTTGCTTCCCGTGCTGTGGGTCCCTAAGTACAGGAATCCTGCAACCTGAGAAGTGTATAGCACAGCTGAGCATGTCCTCAGAGGGGACAGTGAGACCCTGCTGGAGGTGTGGCCTAGTGACTTGTTCCTGAGAGTTAAATGTCAGAGAAAACTCACAAGAAAGGGGAGAACTGTTAAGCAAATGTAACCAGAAACAAATCGTTTGGGGGATTCTCAGCATACACTTCTGCAAAGAACGATGCAATACATTGATTCTCTGTGAGAAAAGTGTGCAATAAGAAGAAAGCAAAAGTGTTGCTGTACATGTGCGTGCACTTCAGAAGGAAACAAGGCTTACATATAATTCTGCACAGAGATCTCCTTGAGGTCACTGACTGGTGGATCCTATCAACCATGCTAGACGAATCCAGCAATATAAATGGAAATACTCATGAGAGATCTATGGAGACAAACTTCCAAATTGAATGAATCCTGTGATACACCCCAAAGTCATACAATGCTTTTGGTGTGTTAGAACATTAGTGACACTTCCAGCTATGTTGAGAGAGAGGACAAAATGAACGAGGGTGTTGGGCTGTTAAAGGTTGACAATCCAGAAAGGGAATGTTAAAATGTCCAGTTTTAATTTTGTGTCACCATCAATGAAAGGTAGGGAGACTCTGAGGACAGAGCCACAGACCAGGCATTGGAGCCCTGAGCCAACAGAACCCTTCCCAAGACACAAGAATATTAGAGTCTGCTTATCAAGACTTTCAAAGTCTTCAGGTTGGTGTATTTTTACTAACTTTCATTCTATGCATTTTTACTAGAAATGTAGAAAACTGCAAATATCTACCCCTTCCTTACATTTTGGAAAGAGAGAACTTATGTACTAGCATCCCAGTTTAACAGCTGGAGAAGAATTTGGCTGCAGGGAGTATCAGCCCCAATTTCTCACCTGTCCTGATGGTTTGGATCTGAAATGTCCCACAGAAAAGCTTCAGGTGAACCTGCAGCCCAGTTCAGGGTTGGGGCATGGCTGGAGGAAGTGGGTCCCTGGGGGGTGGTTTTGGGGACTGTGTCCCTGGCTCCCTCTTCTCTCTCTGCTTCCTGGAGACCATGAACTAAGAGCACCTTTTCCTTTTCCATGTCCTCAGGCCCTACTGACAAGATGTCTCTGCTTTTTAGTTGACATACCATGGACAGAACCTCTGTAGGTGCTGAGCCACATGACTCACTGTCCTTGAACTGTGGTTTTCAAGTATTTTGTCACAGAGACAAAAATATGACAAAACACCTATACTGACCTATCACATTAACTTATTGAGATGTGCAATTTTTTTTTTTTTTTTGCGGTACTGGGGATTGAACCCAGGGGCGTTCTACCTCCGTGCTACACCTCCGGCCCTATTTTTTATACTTTATTTTGAAACCGGGTCTCACGAAGTTGCGGAGGGCCTCACTAACTAGAGAGAGAGAGAGAGAGACAGGGAGAGAGAGAGAGAGAGAGAGAGAGAGAGAGAGAGAGCTGAGGCTGGCCGCGAACCCAGATCCTCCGGTCACCGCCTCCCAAAGTACTGGGATTACAAGTGTGTGCCACCACGCCCGGCTGAGATGTGGAATTTTGAGGTGATGATTTTTATATAGATTTTGGAAACAATCAATGCAAGGTTGAAATGGATTTCCCCTGTCACTTAAGCAGAATCCCTGATAATCCTTCTGTGTATTCCCTGTTTTGTAGTCAAGTTCTGTTTCTATAATCTCTGGGCCAGAGGTTCTGGTCCCCAGTGTGACAGGCATCTCCACCCAGACCTAGTCTTGCAGGTCTATTTTCTGTGGCCAGAGACTCCCCAGCATTTGGGACCATATGACGTCATATAGGCATCCTGCACTCTGGCCTCAGAGGAGAAGGATATACAGAAGCCCCTCTAAGGTGGTTGTTCTTGCATTATTGTGTTAGACAAAAACTCCTGACAGAATAGGAGTTTTATCATGAATTAGCAATCCTTATAAATGTCACATCACAGATACAGTGTTTAAAGAGGACAACTCTGGCCCTCAGTGGAAATCCCTCCCTGGCACCCTGTACCTCTCCTGGGGCCACAGCTGTTCTAGGAGGGTCCAGAGGCCCCTGCATCCCAGCTCCCAGCTCAGCTCTGCTTGGGGTTCATCATCTGGGCTCACAGGGCATCTCCTCACCCACCTCAAGTCCAGTAGGACATGGCGGTGTGCTGGCCTCATGAGGCTCTTTCAGAAACAACATGACCTCTGACCCCTCTCTTGGAGGAGTGGGTTGCTCTTGATAACCCCTGCTCCTCAGCAGAGAGGACCCACTCAAGGATAACAAGTGATCACCAGTAGTCAGTCACACTGACTGAATGTGAATGGACACTCACTCTTGGTGGGGAGGCTCTCACCTCCTTTAGGCTCCTCAGGTGGAGGACCAGCCTGAGAACACCCAGATGTACAGGTAGCTGCTGCTTAAATACAGCTCCCTGCAGTCCCTCAGACCACACCTGTACCCATGCACAGTGGAGCTGGGGTTTGTGCACATGGTCCCCAGGTGAGCCTCTATCCCTGCATCTAACACTCTGTGTTGCCCATGGCGACCTCAGCCTGGGTCTGAGACTGGATGCGTGCTCACAACAAAAGCACACTCCATGTATGAAGGGACATGGGCTCTGCCTGCATGGTGGGTCCCCCTGTTATACCAGTACCTGGAACCCTGCAGGTGTGGGAAAAGGCTCCATGTGCCACAGAGGGTCACTCTGGCTGAGCCATGCCGGGTCAGTGCAGCCCTCACTGTGCCCTGACATGGGCAGTCACTCTAAACCTGCATCCTGGCTGGTCCTCACAGGGCACAGGCATGGGATGCTGCATGGGGGAATACTAGGGACAGAAGCAGAAATTGACCTTGGATCTGTACCAGGCTGCTTGGAGACAAGGGGGTGAGGGTCTGCCTAGATCCTCCAGCCAGCACTCCTGGTGGGGGTGCCTCTGGGGCTTCTGTCATTGCCTCACCTGTGCAGGTGGGCTCCATGGAGCTACAACCTTTCTTTAGAGGAATGGAGGCACCAGGATAAAGAAATGAAGGTAAGCAATGCTGCCTCCAAGTCTCCCCACAAGATCTGGGGTCTACATTTCACTCCACACCAAGCTGGTTCCTTGGAATCACTTCCATCAAACATGGAGGTCTGGAAAGCAGGGCATGAGGCTCTGAACACACCAGCGCAGCGAGCTTGCTATGAAAACTTTGGACCCACTCTACCTGGGGCTCACTGAAGCCCCCAATCTGCATAAGTGGTATCTTTGAGTGGACTGAGGGTTAACACCATTGACTGCTGATGTAGGTAAAACAGAGCCTCGGGCCATGTTGTTCCTGTGGTAGAACCAGGCAGGCGATCTGGTTCATCTCTGTTAGGGATACCCTGCCTTCTGCAGGACATATCTTCACCAAAAATTGACATGGTGCTGTTCTGGTGGGTCCCAGAGTACTGGACATCTTTCCCTCATGACCACCTGCCCAGTGGAATATAGACCTGAGGTCAGAAGCAGACTCACCCTTAATCACCCCAGTGTGCAGGTCACTTTCCTGCAGGGAATGCATGTGTCCTCCCGGGTCTGTGACTCTATGTGCAGCTCATGGATACACCTCACATCCCATAAAGCACAGAGTAGACCCACCTGGGCAACAGACACAAAGTGGGGAGGAAGAAATGAGCCCGAGGCAGAAGAGAGGCCTGAGCTGGGTCTGGCAGCTGTTGGTGTCAGAGGCTCCAAATGGCTGTTGTGTTTCCAACTTTGTCTCCTCTCGTGTCTGTGGCAGCACTGAATTCCTGTTCTCTGAGAGAGTCTGGCTACTGCAGCACATTAGGGATTTAGACATGAGGAAATTCTTTTTTCAAGTGTTCAAATTTTGGAACTGTGGGATTCAGTATTCTGGCAAAAGTTCATTTGAAATGAATCCTAATAACAATTTGTAACTTAGATACTTACCTAGCAGACCCAGAATGATAAGTGCAGAGAACTTCTCAGGGAAAAGTGCTACTTGGACAGAAATCTGAAAACACAACAGAAGAAAATCCAGTCAACTCTCTCTGCATCTGTTTCTTTATGGATCCAAGTAAAACCTGCAGGACCTGCGCGCCCCCTGCTGGTCCTGTGCGCCCTTGCAGGGAGGTTTGTGTCTGGGCTCACACTGAGGTCCCCTCATTGTGTCTTTTGCACAGTAATACATGGCCGTGTCCTCAGTTCTCAGGCTGTTCATTTGCAGGTTCAACATGTTCTTGGAGTTGTCTCTGGAGATGGAGAATCGACCCTTGACAGAGTCTGCATAGTATGTGCTACTACTACCAATAGCTGTGATCCACTCCAGTCCTTTACCTGGAGCCTGGCGGACCCAGTGCATCCTGTAGCTACTGAAGGTGAATCCAGATGCCACACAGGAGAGTCTCAGGGACCCCCCAGGCTGCACCAAGCCTCCCCCGGACTCCACCAGCTGCACCTCACCCTGGACACCTGCAAACACAGAGACATCCTGGTCAGGAAACTGCCACACATCCACTGTGGCTCTCACTCAGTTTCAATCACACTCAACATTTAGTGTTCCTTATATATTACCTTTCAAAAGAGCAACAAGGAAAACCCAGCTCAGCCCAAACTCCATGGTGAGTGCTCTGTGTTCAGTCCTGATCACTGAATGGGGTCACCTTGGATGCAGGGCTGGGGTCCTCTCCCAGAGCTGCAGGGTCAGGGTTGGGCTGGTTTTCACAAGCAGAGGGAGGCCATATTTGCATTTCCTCTGCCATATAACAAGCTCTCCTGAGGGAAGACTCAGTCAGGGAGGTACTCTGATCAGATGTAAATGTACTTGGGATGTTTGCTCACTGATAACATTCAGCAACATATTATTTTCCTTACAAGATTGTGCTTTCATGAGCAAAGACTGAAATCATTGTTTTATTTATTAATGCATGTAAAATGTTCATGCTTTTATTAACATACTTCTTTAATGTGTAAGTGAACTGTGAAAAGCTTCACTCATTCAGTGTATATGTAACAACTGTCTTATTTCATTTTACTTGTAGAGAGATAACCATGTAGGTGATATCAATTTTATTTCTACTTTTAGGGGTTCAATTGCAAACCATGAATGCTTTGCACAATGTTTCTGGGTTGACATGTATGATAAGATGCTTCCTCATATCTGAATCTATGTTCCTCACCACTAGACTACACTGCCCCTGGCAGTGTTAATTTCTAATTTAAAAAATTAGCGTCACATAGATGCACTATTAGTAATTTCTCTTTACTCAGCCTCGTTATTGCCAGTGTTTTATGCTGGTCTGTATGAGTCAAGCATGCACTGCTTTCTCTCCTGAGGAGTAACAGAAAAATGAAAATACAATACTATTTTTTTTATTTCTTGGCTAGGAGGTGGATTTTTTGTAGGTTCTGACCATTATGATAAAAAAAAAACTGTTACCATGCCTTTGGTTTAGCATGCTGAGAAAAACATGAATTTGTTCTCACAATAAACAAAAATATAAAAACATTGTCAGACAAACTGAAAATTAGCATTTTCCCCTGAAGTCATGAGAGGAATGAAGTCCAAGGAAAAGAGCTAACCTGGTGACATATACTTTCAGGGAAAATAGAGTCTTTCATCTGCTTCCCTGTGGCAGAAGATTCTAGATCGAAAAAGAGCTGGAAAGAAGATTGGGTTCTTCACCTCTTCACCAAAAATTGGCATGGTGCTTTCTGGTAGGCCCCAGACTACAGGACATATTTCCCTCATGACCTCCTGCTCTGTGGAATACAGACCTGTCTCCTCTGCTGTCTGGGGCAGCATTGAATTCTTGTTCTCAGAGAGAGCCTGACCATGGCAGCACATCCAGCTGTAATCCACTCTTACCTCGCTGTTGGGGTGATCCTTGGGGAGGGACACATGCTGTGTTCTCCTGAGGAAATCTATGCTCTAGTGTCCCTGCGACTTCAACTGACTCTAAGCCATAGTGAAGGATATGCAATCAGGTCCCATGTATGCTTCTTACAATAAATGTCAGGAGTGTACCAGGAAAGTCTGTTTTTACCATTCATCCTAACAAACTTCATGAAAACTGTCAGATGAAAGCACAGGCCATATGCTTGGAAATGAGAAGAAGTATATTAATTCTCTGCACTGGCCATCCTTCCCCCTAATGAGATTACAGGAGATTTTAATCAATTAAAGTCATGCTGACCTAAAGATGCCAGGGAAACTACTGACAGATTCGAAAATAAGTCAAAGATTTCAGGAATGAGAACAATCTTGAGCAATGAGGTTGCTGTCACTCATCAGCCATGTTTCAGACAAATTTGTGGGTCGTGTAGGAGTACACACAACATGGATTTCAACTTGTCAGAAACCCCCATAGAAGCATGGCACAGGAGACAGAAAATGTAATAGAGAATGCACGAGTTGACACGCATCAGATGACATATAGTTTTCAAAAGAACACTTCCCTATAGAACAATAATGTGGACATGTTCCCCAGGAACAGTAACAGTCATCATGATCGCAGACTTCAAAATGTGATTGAGTGTAAGTCATCCAGATGTCATGGTCAGCGTCCACACAGGTGTCTATCATCTGCCCTCACATGCCAGTCTTCATATTTTTAAACTTTTAAATTTTTCCCCACATTTTCATTTTCCATGTAAATTTTAATAATGCACTATGTTCTGTGGTTCACTTTTGTGTGTGTGTGGTACTGGGGATTGAACCCGGGGGCATTCCACCTCTGAGCTATACCCCTATCCCTATTTTTTTATTTTTAAACAGGGTCTCACTAAGTTGCAGAGGGCCTCATTAAGTACCTGAGGCTGGCCGCGAACATGCGATCCTCCTCTCTCAGCCTCCCAAGTACTGGGATTATGAGCGTGCACCACCACGCCTGGTTGTATTTCACTTATGATACTTGAAGCACAAACTGTACAGGAGTTTTTATAGCGATCTAATTTGTATTTTGTAATTTTTGAAAATTTGTTTCCTGGGAAGTCCATACCACGGTATCAACTTTGTGTGTCAGAATTGTTCATCTACAAAAAATTTTTAAATTTCCCCAATAAATTAAACATCTTCACTTAGCACATCTACATTTGTGAAAAATAAAGTTTCTCCTGATCCTGGGTCTTTGGGATATTTGACATTCAGAAGTATCCTCTCACCATGACTGATAAATTTCATCAAAAGACTGATTGATGTTGCCTGGCACAGTATTTCAGAAGACCACAATTATATAGCTGGGTGCAACAGTTAAAAAACAGAATGATGGTCATTTAGCTATTTCACATATTTCTTTATGAAAATAAATGGAAGTCATAAAGCCTAATATGTGTCACAGCAGTGTGAGTGTCAACAGTAAACCACATTGTTTACTCTTGTAAATGTATGTATATTATTCCCATCTCATTTGTTATGTAAAATGGACTATGAAGTCTCTTGGATGCCTTTCTATATGTCATAAATAAGCCCACAGCCAAACACTAAAAACTGCCTCTTTATGATATTAAATTATTTTGTCTATAATTACATTTTAACAATAGTGATATTTTTGATAGTGTAGAATTTAGATATTTTAGAAAAGAGGAATTTATTTTTTCATAATATCAAATTTTGGAACTGTGGGATTCTGCATTCTGGTAAAAGTTCATTTCAAATTATTTCTATTAAGTATATGGAACTCAGACACTTACATGGTAGACTCAGAATCATAGTGCAGAGAACTTCTCAAGGAAAAGTGCTACATGGACGAGAACCTGAAAACACAACAGAAAAAATTCCGGTCAACTCTGCACCTGCTTCCTTTTCATTTATGCACACCAAACCTGCAGGACCTGCGCGCCCCCTGCTGGTCCTGGATGCCCCTGCAGGGAGGTTTGTGTATGGGCTCACACAAACTCTCATTCACTGTGTCTCTTGTACAGTAATACATGGCCGTGTCCTCAGCTCTCAGGTTGTTCATTTGCAGGTGCAGTGTGTTCTTGGAGTTGTCTCTGGAGATGGTGAATCGGCCCTTCACAGATTCTGCATAGTATTTCTCACTTGAATCATACGATATAACTGCCAACCATTCCAGCCCTTTCCCTGGAGCCTGGCGGACCCAGTGCATGCCGTAGTCACTGAAGGTGAATCCAGATGCCACACAGGAGAGTGTCAGGGACCCTCCAGGCTGCACCAAGCCTCCCCCAGACTCCACCAGCTGCACCTCACACTGGACACCTGCAATCACAGAGACATCCTGGTCAGGAACCTGCAACACATCCACTCTTTCTCTCACTCATGTCCACTCATGCTCAACATCTCTTGTTCCCAAGGAATTACCTTTCAAAACAGCAACAAGGAAAACCCAGTTCAGCCAAAATTCCATGGTGAGTCCTCTGTGTTCAGTTATGATCACTGAATGGGGTCACCTGGGATGCAGGGCTGGGGCTCCTCTCTTGGAGCTTCAGGGTGAGGGCTGGGCTGGTTTTCATCAGCAGAGGGAGGGCCCATTTGCATGTCCTCCTGCCATATAGCAAGCTCTGTGGAGGGAAGACTCAGAGAGAGCTGGCGCAGATCAGATGTCAATGTGCTTGGGAAGATGGTAGTAATGAAGGGGTTGGGGAATATTGTTTCTTATTATCTAATATTTATTTCACCATTCAACACGTATTTCATTCCATTTTCACATATGCGCACAATTCATGCCATGTGGTGTCAAAGTTATCTCCAGTTTACAGATGGAAAACCACGCACTGCAGCTTAGAGGACTGAAGTGTTCTGTTCCAAAGTTTATACATATTAGAAAAGATATAAAGAGAGTGAAACCCACCATGGTCATGGAAATGTAATTATTGTGGCCATTGTGTATGAAATTAAGGAGGTACCAACAAAAAAGCTAAATTAGAAACACCACAACATTTGACAAACTCATTACTGTGTGTATCAAAGGAAATTGAATCATATAAAAGGATATTACACACCCATGAGTACTGCAGCACTATTCACAATAGCAAACACAGTGAATCAACCCGGGCATCCATTAATGGACTGATGCATGAAGAAAATGTGGTGGTATATGTACACAATGAAATACTCTTTGGCCATAAAGTGTATGAAACCCTGTCATTTCTGCAACATGGAAGACCCTGGAGGATATCAGGTGAAGTGACATAGTGAGCTGCAGAAGAACAAATCCCACACGATGTCATTCACATGTCTCCACAACTACATTGATCTCATAGTTATGGAGAGTAGAATGGTGGATTCTAGACTGTGGGGTCATTATAGAAAGGGAGGATGTGGAGAGTGTGGTCAATGGGTCCTGTGTACAGGAGGGTGCAGGATTAGGCACTGTGTTCTGTTGAACACAAGGGTGAATATAGGTAACAACAATACACAAAATATCCAGAAGAGAGGATTTTAAATGTTCGCAGTACAACTGTGTGATAAATGTATGGGATGATGGGCATGGTCATACCCTGATTTGATCATTGCATGATGCATAGGCCTGTCAAAACATCACAGTGTATCCCATAAATGTGCATAGAAATTATACATCAATTAAATGAGAAAAAAACTAAAAAGGCCACCATTAGTTGTTTCATTGACACCCACACTCCTTAGAGCAGTCAGCTCACCAGGAACTTAAATTTCTCTACTGCCACTACACCCTGTTCCCCATTCACTAAGTCAGTCCCTGAAACTCAAGGCCATCGGGGGAATCCACCCATTACAGCCCCGCAGCAACATGAAGTGTCCTCAGCAGTGTGAATGCTGACAGAAAGAAACACTTCAATTTAATCCCTACATTTCGATGTGACAGCGATGGTGATGGGAACACTGTGCCGCCTGTCTCTGTGAAGTCTAGGGGGCACACTAACTAACAGTTTCATTTTGGACTTCGTGTGGCATGGTGCAGGCTCCAGGTCCTGGCATGCTCCTCAACACTGGATCGGCAGGTATTCTTTGTAATTGAAGGCATTCTGCAGCATGAAATACTTCTTGAAGTCTTGATTTAAAATTTGTAGTGGCAGAGGAATTAGAGTGTCTTCTTATGTGCAGTTTATCATCCATATATCTCCTTGGATGGAATGCTTACACAACCTTTTGTTTATTTTATATATTTTTCCTATTCAGAAATGAGGGTTATAATTATATTGTGGATACAGTTATTTTTGTGATTATATGATCTGCAAATATTTTTCTTCTCTGAATGCATTCATTTATATACTTCACAGTCAAATAAGATGAAAATGTCTCACTTTGATGAAGTCCAACTTATATCCTTTCTTTTGTTGCTCATGAGTTTTCTTTTCAAATATTATTGGTTGAATGATAATAATTTCCTGTATTCAACAATCTGTCTAAAAGCTTAACTTCCCTGGTCTCTCACCCAATCACTCTGACTTCTGCCAACTCAATTGTGTGTGTGTGTGTGTGTGTGTGTGTGTGTGTGTGTGTGTGTGTGTGAGTGTGTGTGTGTGTGTGTGTGTGTGTGTGTGTGTGTTCCCTGTGCTCACCTCAGCCTTGGTCTGAGCCTTGTTGTATCATTAGAACAAATACACACTCCATGCATTAAGGGACACGAATTCCTTTGGCATGGTGGATCCCCCTGTTCTCCCAGCACCTGGACTCCTGCAGGAGTTGGGGGAAGGCTCCATGCACCAGAGAGGGTCAGACTGGCTGAGCCATCCCAGGTCAGTGCAGCCCACACTGTGTACTGATGCAGGGAAGGGTCACCCTAGACTGGCATCCCAGGTTCTCTTTACCAGGCACTGCCAAGGGGATGCTTTACAGGGTGAATACAGGGACAGAAGATCTGGGATCTGGACCAGGTTGGTGGGAGAGTTAGAACTAGTGTCTTCCTACATTTTCGATCAAGCCCTCTTCTGGGGGTGTCTCTTTTGCTCCTCACATTGCCTCCCTGTGCATGTGGGCTCCATAGATGGACAATTCTTCTTTAGAGGAAAGAAGGCTCCTGGGTAGAATAACTGCAGGTAAGGTGCTGCTGTCAAGGTTGTGCATCTGTTGCCTGATGTGGTAACCACAACTCTACTCTCCCCTGCATGCTGGCCTGGGACAGGCCGATGGTTATACTAAGTGAGCAGAGTTTATGCATGGCCTGCGGAGGACTCTGGGGCCAGCAACAAGGCCCTGATACCCACCCTAAAACTTGTCCTCTCCAAGTTCCACTACCACCACAAGACCTAGGATTTATGTCTCACTCCACACAAGGCTGGATCCTGGGACTTGCTTCCACTAACCATGAAGGTCTGGAAAGCAGGATGTCAGGCTGTGGACACATCAGGGGAGTGATCAGTGTATCCACTTTGGACAAATGGGAACTGGGTTCCCTGGAATCCCCAATCTGCATCACTGGTGCCCTTGAGAAGACTTGATGTGCAGGACTACTGCCTGCTGATGGAGGTGAGGCAGAGCCTGGGGTCACCTGGTCCATGGGGCAGCAGTGGGCAGGTGATCAGGTTTATATCTGTTAGGGATACCCCTGATTCTGCAGGACACCTGTGATAGTTAATCTAAGTTGTCAACTTGACCTGATCATGACACACCCAAGATTATGTGATTTTGGGTGTGTAACAGCAGATTAAAGAGAAAGCCCTGCCCTGAATGTAGGCAGCAGAATTCTGATAGGTGCGGACTTAGATAAAAAGGGAGAAGCGACTCGTGTGCGCGACTCGTTCCGAGGAAAGCAGATCTG
>PVJS01052308.1:0-13659 GCA_004027185.1 Glis glis
TACAGGTAGATAACCAGTTTTCCCAGCACCATTTGTTGAAAAGACTGTCCTTTCTCCAACGTATGTGTTTGGCGCCTTTGTCAAAAATCAATTGGCTATAAGTTTGTGGACTTGTTTCTGTATCTTCTATTCTATTCCACTGGTCTATGTGTCTGTTTTTGTGCCAGTACCATGCTGATTTTATTACTATAGCTCTGTAATATAATTTGAAGTTAGGAATTGTGATGCCTCCTGCATGGTTCTTATTGCTGAGAATTGCTTTGGCTATTCTGGGTCTTTTGTTTCTCCATATGAAATTAATTACTGACTTTTCTAGCTCTGAGAAAAATGATGTTGGTATTTTGATAGGGATTGCATTGATTCTCTAGATCATTTTTGGCAGGATGGCCATTTTGATATTTATTCTGCCTATCCAAGAGCAGGGAAGATCTTTCCATCTTCTAAGATCTTCTTCAATTTCTTTCTAGAGTGTAATAAGGTTGGTTACAATAAAGGCAAATTGTTTAAAGGGTTTTCTAGAAGTCACATTAAATACATTGATCCTAGGTCTAAAATATTTTGGTTTTCTTGAAATATTGATCTTCTTTTGATAAAATTTTACAAAAAAGCAAGCCTAGTGAGCAAAATTTCACATTTTATTCAGATAATTTCCTGTTATATACTGACAACAATATTTTAGATATTTGTGTTCCCAAAATGTACAAAACTTCTAGAAATTACTAAGCTAATGGCATCTAAACAAAACAAAATGAGGATAGCCTTTCCAGGTTTATACAAAGATACAAATGGGATATACTTTATTCCTGATAATTCTGTTTTGTGCGTTTCCTAAAAACCATGTAACTATTTTTGTTAGCATTTAAGAAAAGTGTAACACCCAAACAGTCTTCTAAAGCAAATGTCAGGGTTACAAGAGCAGGCAAAGCTGACGCAGGCCCATATTTTGCCTGTGGTTCAAGGTCAATCCACTGTTTTGCCTGTACATGTTCTTGGGCCGACAGTTGTTTCACAGCCCCAAGTTTCCCCTTTAACACTCCAGAAGATCTCCCAGAGGCAGGAACAGGAATTACAGCTAGCTCTTGGAGCAGATAGACAAACATCAGCCCAACCCATGACTTTAGACTTGTCAGTTACTGGAGTTCCACAACCAGTCCTTTCTGCAATTTCTCCTCAGACATTGCCTGCTTCACAGATGACTTCCCAACATCCACGACTTGGTCTTCAACTTGAGCCTGGCCCCAGAAATGGGAATCAGACATTAACCAAAGCACCTGATGCCAATCAGACTTCTAGTTTCTTACTAGTTCATCACCATCAAGTGTTATCAAATCAGTCTTCTACCCAGTATGCCAATGGTGCATAAAATGCTGCTGGTACAGCTCAGCTCCCTTCCAATTCAATCGGGGGGCATTCGGGGTCCCATCAACCTTCACAAAAGACACAGTCAGTGTCACAGCCCTATCCCTTGATGCACCAGGAGTCTACAACTCCAAGTTCTTCAGTGCCACAAAGCCAGACCATGTATTTAAAAGAAAAACCATGCCTTATTTCCAAGCCTCTGTCTAGCAGCACTATTATTTTCACAAACTAAGATTGTAGCATCACCACAGAAAAGCGTTCAACAGGATTGTATTCAACAATGGTCTAAAGTGCCTACAACTCAGCAACAGCCAAAGGGCGATATTAAAAGTGTAACTCAGTCACTGGAGCAGCCAACTTACTCTGTTCAACCCACTTATCCAGGGCCACCTACAAAACTGCTGCCTTTCCCACTAAAGGCTCCTGAGCAGCTGCCCTTTGTGATACATCCCCAGGAACAAACTTCTTTCTTATCACAGCCAACCTACCCAGTGCAGGCTCCAACACAGCCCATTTACACTGTACCACCACTGGGATCCACTTTACCCTGTACCACCATTGGGATCCCAGCCAGCCTATTCCATGCAGACTTCTTATCCAGTCTCACCTTAAGTCTAAGCCTTTTATTTGGCACCAGCCCCAGGACAACCTGCTCCCTTATTGCAACCTTCGGTTCAGTCACCCCTTGCAGAATAACCAACATATACAATCCTGGCAGCTTATTCTGTACAGTATGTAACACAGCCTGCTTGTCAGGCACTGCCTCTTGAACATGTTTCTTACTCAGGACAAGCCGTTAACACCATCCAGATATCCGAACAGGCAATCTTCATTACACAGCAAGTGTACACAATAAACCCTCCTGATAGCAAGCAAGCACCCATTCCAAACTCTGCAGATCAGACAGTACACTCTGTACCACCTCATGTAGCATGGACTTCTGAACAACAAGCCTATTTAATACAACCTCAAGGTAGTACTTCTTTAACATTAAAACAAAAGATGTATTTAACACCAAACATAGATACACAGACACGATAGAGCGAGCCTGTACTTAGCATCCAGCATTCGGTGACTCCACCCAAGCAGATGTCAGTTTTGGGCAACAACAGCTACAATCTCAGGCCCAGTCGACTAGTATCACTTCTCAGAGGACAATAAAGGGAAAACTTCAACACCCCAGATAGATGTCCTGCATTCAGCAGGCTACTTCACAGGCCCAAAACCAGCCCCGTCATCTCTCAGCACAACATCAGCCAACATGGATCCAGCAGCCATCTTATAGTTTAGCACCCACTTCCAGGTCATCAAAACCACAATTACAACAGCAGACCCTCTATCAAAACTCTGGGATACCCCTTCCAAGTCAGACATCTTTTTGTGGTCATCTCCCAACACTTAACACTCCAAGGCAGGCTTCCACTGCCTGACAGCATTTCGGTGTTACAGACACAGCAGCATTTACAAGGCCAAAAAATCCAAAAGGCAAGTCTGGATTCTTCCATAAAAATGATTCCAAAGTTGTTGCAAAATCTATTAGAGACTGGGTGACCCCAATCAAAAAGACGAGAAAATAGCCTGTTGGCTATCTAAAAACAACAACAACAACAACAACAAAGGGATTCCCAGTACAAATCTATAGCAAATGTGCTCCCTCAACACCAGAATACTGCTTTACCTCCTGCTCCTGCTAATTGTACTGGAACTAAAAGTAAAAAAAATAAAAGTTGATCAACACTTTTGACAACACCTTCTCCAAATTCACAGCAACACCGCTCCTCTGTTAAAGATGGTCACCAAACCACCATAAATGACTTTAAACCAAGATGACCAGGCTCCTTCAGTCCAACAGCTACAGATAAAAAATTCCTTCTCCCACAGTCCTTTGGATCATCCACCTCTGAGACCCTAAACTAAAATACTCCAACAATGCCCCCTTCTAGCTCAAAACAATTAGAGCAGCGATCAAGCCATTTCCCAAACAGCAGTTAGGGTCTCTTCATCAGACGGAGATATAAAAATAGGACAACAATGGATTACCTGCTCTTACTCCATTATTTGGGATGTCAAAAAATTCCTATAATGTGTTGTTTTAATATTTTCAAAAATTCAAAAATTAACCAGTTTAATATCGAATATATGAAAATAACCAGATAACATCCACCAATCAACAGGAATCTTTAGATATGGTTCCTCCTGGATAGTATGGCTCCTACCCTAACTCCTTTATTCATTTTCCTCCTTATCCTACATTTTGGGCCATACATAATCAACCTGATTGTTTCACAAATTTGAAAAAATCCCTTATCGCTTTATTAACAAGGTTCTTTTATTTATTTATTTGTTTGTTTATTTTTTTTGCGGTACCAGGGATGGAACCCAGGGGCGTTTTACCTCCGAGCTATACCCAGGCCCTATTTTTTATACTTTTATTTTGAAACGGGGTCTCTTGAAGTTGCGGAGGTCCTCACTAAGTAGCTGAGGCTGGCCACGAACCCGGATCCTCCGGTCTCTGCCTCCCAAGTACTGGGATTACAAGCGTGCGCCACCACACCCGGCTTTTAACAAGGTTCTTTGCTGACCAAAGGCCAATACATCCTCCTCCCAAACAAACAAAACCTGTAAGACCCTCATAGTGCCTACAACACAGCTCCTATCCCTAGATTCACCTCCATCCCATTATCAAACAGGAAGTAGCTCAAACACAGCACCCTGTTTCCCAATATAAATAATATAAAACCTCTGGGACGTGGGCATTGTGAGGTCTGACTGTGAGGTCTGGCCATGAGGTCGTGCTGGAGGAGGACAGAGAACATAAGAACAGAGAAAATGCCCCCTGACCATTGTCCTGCCCCAGGATGACCTGGCCACTGGCACACAAACCAGTGGCTTACATGACTACTCCTGTACCTCCCCCCTTCCTTGCCCCATAAAAAGCCCCTAACCTGTAAGGAGGTTGACTTTCTGACTCTCTTGGGCTCTCTCCTGGTCAGATGCCTCCTTCCAGGTTTTATCCCTAAATAAAGCCTGTTCCCTGCTATCGGGCTGTGTTTTCTTTGGCCCCTATACCCCAACAATTAGTATTTGTGTTTCATTTGTTTTTCACATGCATCCAACCCCTAAAACAATGCCTGGAATATTTAGGGTGAGCAAACTTTAACGTGGGTATTTCCTGAATGGTTAAAAGAAGTTCCTTCCAACACTGCAATTAACTAGAAATTTATTGCAAGCCCCAAATGGAGTTTTGAGTTTTCTAGTTGCTATATTTAAAAAGAGCAAAAGCAAGCCAGGTGTGGTGATGCACACCTGTCATCTCCGTATTTAGGTGGCTAAGCTAGGATTGTAGGTTTTCGCCTAGCTAGAGCAATTTAGCGAGACCCTGAGCAACTTAGTGAGGTCCTGTTTCAAAATAAAAATATAGCCAGGAGCCGGGAGTGGTGGCACACGCTTGTAGTCCCCGTGCTTGCGAGGCTGAGACCAGAGGATCTGGGTTTGCGGCCAGCCTCAGCTAATTACTGAGGCCCTCCACAATTTCGTGAGACCTAGTTTCAAAATAAAGGATAAAAAATAGGGCCAGGGGTGTAGCTCCAAGGTAGAATGCCCCTGGGTTCATTCCCCGGTACCGCGCAGAAAAAAAAAAAAAAATATATATATATATATATATATATACATAGCCAGGCATGGTGGTGCATGTCTGAATTCCCAGTACTGGGGAGGCTGAGAGAAGAGGATTGCAGGTTTGACCAGCCTCAGCAAATTAGGGAGGCTCCCAGTAACTTAGCTAGAACCTATTTCCAAATAATAAATACAATATAGGGCTGGAGATGTATCTCAGAGGTAGAATGCCCAAGGGTTCATTTCTCAGCACCACAAAGAAAAAAACAAGACAACCCAAAACAAAATAAAATCGAGCTGGTGTGTAGGTCAGAGGTAGAAAGTTCTTGGGTTCAATTCCTAGTAACCCCCCACACCCACCACACACAATGAGCAAAAACCAGAAAATAAAATAATTTTAATGGTATATTTTAAAATGTTAATGTCCTCAAATTATCATAATTTAAACATGTTATCAAATTATGAATAGGGTATGTATGCACTTTTACTCATTCTAAGACTTCAAAATCTGAATGCTTTGGCTACCCTGACACTTATCAAAATGTATAATTACAATGCACCAATAAATGAATATATATATATATATATATATATATATATATATATAATCTGAATGCTTCAACATTTCCACCATATCTGAACTCAAGTGTGGGACATCAGATAAGCCATGGAAATCTCATTGAGAACAGGTCATTCTCATCAATAAAAGTAAAGACACAAATTTGGAAATAATTTTATTGTTCCTCATCAGCAGAAATGGGCAGATGGTTGGGTAACATGATGATAAAACTGCACTAATCCCCTCCAAACTTGAGATTTTGTGTTGTAAATAAAAAGAATAAAGAGTCACAACATTGTTTGAAAAATAAAATAACACAAAGCAACAAACCAGTAGAAGGATGGTGTGGGTGGCTTTGTGTTCAGGAGATGCCTGGGAAGAGAGGCAGGGGCCAAGGACATGCTGTGCTCTCCTGTGGTGTCTGTAGAGGAGGTTCACCATGTAGAGGCTGGTGCTGATCATGACGGCCACAAACACCAGATCTCGAAACATTGTGACACTAAAAAATGACCCTGAATTGTGGTTTCCAACCTGGGCATTTTGACAGTAAACATGGGAATACCCATGACCCACAAAAGTGAAGTTTCTTTTGGCTTTTACAATTTTAAAGAGGCTGCTATAGATGAGCACATTGATGATCCAGAAACAAAGGAAGGAGGGGAAAATCCATTCAGAGAGCTTAAATTTAAACCTTGCCCACTTAGAGTTCCTGGGACTGATTGTGATGGCTTGAAACGTGCTCAGCAGAGAGGTAGTGCAGATGGAAAGACCCCGGGCCACTCTGAATATGAATAAAACCGTCTGACAACCAACATCATCCCAAAAATGCTTTACTCCAAAGGAAAACATGGCATCTGGTATCAATGTGAATATTATGGTCAAAACATTGACCAAGGTCAGGTGCATGAAAATGGAATCGATGGGCTTCCTCAGATGAGGTTGAATGAGGAAGATGGACACATATAACCCAAAGATCAATGAGTTCCCCAAGACACCGATGCACATCTGAGATATGAGGAAAATCCCAAAAAATGTTTCAGCTGTGGCCATCTTGTTGATGATGTTTAGATTAAGATATCTAAATGTTTACCTAATTAAAACAATAGGGAAGCTAGGCCTATGATGAAATATATATGGGATATATTCTTAAGCTGTTTTTACTAGGAACTTGTTAAGTCGGGTGTGGTTGTGCATGCTTGTAATCCCAGTCCTTGGGAGGCTGAGACAGGAATATCACAGGCTTGAAACCAGCCTCAGCAATTTAGGCAGACCCTGTTTCAAAAGGAGAAATGAAATAGGGCTGGTGTAGCTCCTGGCCTCCATCACCAGTACCACACACAAAAGAATGAGGTACTAATTGAACATTCAGGAGGAGAGAAGGTGGGGGGTGTGAAATATCCAACTGATTTGTGTTTCAGGCCCAGATGTGGTACTTCCAGAAACCGGACTCCAGGGATTCTTGAGTACAGAAGTCGGTGTTATGAAGTTGGAATTCAGCTCGAACACTCTGAATTATAGGATATTAAACAGGAGGATCTGTTGGCCTGTGTGAAAAACAAACGTGCACATTAAAGGGCATCTTTATGTCAAATTTAAGATTGTATTTTGTTGGTACTGTAGGTAGAACTCAGGGACATTCTACTTCTAAACTACACCAACAGCCCTTTTTATTTTACGTTTTAAATAGTAGTGCTAAGTTGCTGAGGGTCTTGCCAATTGCTGAGGCTGCAATCCTCCTGTCTCAGCCTCTGAAGTATTGAGGTTACAGGCATGTACCACCACACCCAGCTTGTGCAGTGTTGTCGATATTTGATAAAAGACAATCACAAAGAGAAATGTATATAGACAATTTAACACCATGAAAAAGACCAAAAATCAAGAAACAAAACAAAAAACAAAACCACACACACACACACACACACACACACACACAAACACAAACACACCGAACCAGTTGTACAGATGTAGAATCAGCATACAGAGCTACAGAGCTATTAAAATAATTAGGTAAATTTACATAGGGCAAAATTAATCATGAAAATAGAACAAGCATGTTTACAGCAACACAGTTCACAATAGCCAAATTATAGAATCAATGTAGATGTCCATCTACAGGTGAATGGATAAAGGAAAAGTGGTATATATCCACACTATGGAATTTTACTCAGCCATAAAGAAGAACAAAAATATGTCATTTGCAGGAAAATGGATGGAGCTAGAGAAATAGCTAAGGGAGATCAATCAGTCTCAGAAAGCCAAGGGTCATATGTTTTCTCTCATATGTGGATGCTAGAGAGAAAATGGGAAACAAAAGGGACTTCTGATAAATGCAGAGAGAGGGAGAGAGCACAGTCGAATGTGGAAGGGGATTGGGGGAGGTAGATGGGGACGGGAAAAAGGAAGACTAATGAAGGAACCCGTTCAAATAATGCTATGTCCATATATGAAGGTATCACGACCAATGTCACTAGCATGTATGGGGAGGGATGGGGGAGTGGGGTGGGATCTGGAGGGAAACACAGCAAGTGCGGTGTGCAGGTATGTTTATATCACTTTGAAACTCACTATGATGTGTGATTACAATGCACCAATAAAAAAACAAAAAGAGCAGGTTGGCTGGCGTATGCTTGTAATCCTAGTACTTTAGAAGCTGAGACAGGTTTGAGAACAGACTTAAAAATGTAGCAAGATCTTGTTTCAATATAAAAATCAAAAGGGCTGGGAGTGTAGCTCAGAGGCAGAATGCCTGTGAGTTCGATCCCCAATACCAAAAAACAAAAACAAACAAAGAAAAACCAAAAAGAAAATAGAGTGATCAGAAGTTTCTTGGAATCTAGTTTTGGGAGAGGTAGCGGAGCTTACACAATGTGAAGGGACTCAGCAAAGGTCTAGAAAAGGCAACCAAAGGATCGGAGGAAATCACTAACCACAGCTCCCTGGAGCTCTCACATGGGAGGAAGGGAAGTACTTGTGGGGGAACTCAGAAACCATACATGTGTGGTCGATGAGGTCAGCTGGTAAAGGGGCAGATGTCTTGGGAGCGGCTGAATCTGAAGAAACTCCAGGCATGCGTGTGTAGTTTGCCTGCTGGGGCTGTTGGCATGTTGAGTTGGAAGCTGGAGCCAATGGGCAGCTTTCATATCTCTCACTGAGTCTGAATGACATGAAAAAGATCAAAGGCCGTGCCTCACTGTGGGTTTCCCAACCTCCATCAGGACCTATTGTGGCCAAGTCTAACCCAGGAATTCGTGGTGAAGAGTATTCTAGAAAGTGTTGTCGATTGTCAATTATAAGATGAATACATTCTGGATAGCTAATGTAATATACGGTGATGACAGGAAATAATAGTGCTTTGTATCCTCACAATTTGCTACTGAAAGACATCTTAATGGTTTTCAGTACACACACACAAGCACACACACATAATAATGGGGGGTGTTAGATCTATAATTTCATGTGAGTCTGGTAGTCATTTCATAATGTATATCAAATTATCTGATTGTCCACATTAAAATACAGATTTTGACTGTGTGGTGGCACATACCTGTCATCCCAGTACTTGGGAGGTGGAGGCAGGAGGATCACAGGTTCCAGATCAGCCTCCACAATTTAGTGAGACCATCAACAACTTTGTGAGCCCCTGTTTCAAAATTAAATAGGCCTGGAGGTGTAACTTGGAGGTAAAATACTCCTGGGTTCAATACCTAGTACATGCAAACCAAATATGTGTGTGTTTGGGTGTGTATATGTATGTATATATAAATGTATATGTATATGTATATGTATATGTATGAGTATGTGTATGTGTATGTGTAGGTGTATATGTATATGTATATGTATATGTATATGTATATGTATATGTATAGTTTTTGTGGGGCCCAGTTGCACACACTTGCAATCCCAGTACTTGGGATGCTGAGACAGGAGGATCTCTGGTTCAACGCCATATCAGCAACTTTGTGAGACTCTGTTTCAAAATGAAAAAAAATAAAATGTGCTGGGGGTGTAAATCAGAGTTAGAAAGCTCCTGGGTTCAATCTCCAATACCACACACACACTATAAATATATATATAGTAATACAAGACACACTACATATATGTAGTTTTTAATTTATGCATATATATGTAGATGTGTAGTTTTTAATTTTCCCGTCAGACCTCAATAAAGCTGGAATACATTTTTAAAAGGAAAACTAGACCGGATCCTCCCCGCCGTCCCGCGCGCGCGGCGCACCGGCAGCCCCCTCACTTCTGGGCGGACCCCGTGTGCCAGGTACCGGATCCCCCCCGCAGTACCGCGCGGGCTTGCCGCACCGGCAGCCCCCTCGCCACCTGGGCGGACCCCGTGTGCCAGGTACCGGATCCCCCCGCCTTCCCGCGCGCTCGCCACACCGGCAGCCCCTGTGTCACCTGGGCGGACCCCGTGCGCCAGGTACCGGATCCCCCCAACGTCCTGCGCGTGCGTGTGCCGCACCGGCATCCCCTCGCCACCTGGGCGGACCCCGTGTGCCAGGTACCAGATCCCCCCGCCGACCCGCACATGCGCCCGCCGCACCGGCAGCCCCTTGCATCCTGGGCGGACCCCGTGCGCTTGGTACCGGATCCCCCCCTCCCCCGCCGTCCCACGCACGAGCGTCCTTACCGGCAGCCCCCGTGCCACCTGGGCAGACCCCGTGCGCCAGGTACCGGATCCCCCCCACAGTCCCACGTGTGCGCGCCGCACCAGCAGGCCCCGCGCCACCTGGGCGGCCCCGTGTGCCAGGTACCAGACCCCCGGCATCCCTGCGCGCGCCACTTCGGCAGCCTCTGCGCTACCTCAGCGGACCCTGAGCCAGGTACCAGATCCCGGCGTCCCCGCCCATCACCCTGACATCCTCTGCGCCTGCCCCGGGCCTCGGATCCCCCCACACCGTGTCACCTCAGCAGACTCTACACCCGCCCCAGGCCTCCGCGCCACCCCAGCAGCCTCTGCGTCACCTCGGCAGCCTCAGCATCACCTCAGCAGCCTCTGTGCCCGCCCCAAGCATTGGCCTCACCACGACAGCCTCTGCTCCAGGCCTCGGTGTAACCCTGACAGCCTCTGCGCCACCTTGGCGGCCCCTGTGCCAGGAGCCTCTGTGCTACCCTTCAGAGCCTGGATACCTTCCGGCGCTGCCACCCAAGACCCGCACCACTCTCCGGGTTGTCACCGAGTCAGGACACACCCTGGCACTGACACCTGAGATCTAGGAGCACACACTCCCCCTTGGGACCCACGCGCGATCCTCTGTGCCACGCCACAGAACCTGTGCACCCTTAGGCACCCCTACTCGATACCTGGAGCCCGCACCCCCCATGTGCCCGTTGAAATCCTCAGCACAGTGCATCAGAGCCCGGGCACCACCCGGCGACATTGCCCGAGACCTGGAACACGTGTGCATCCCTAGGGACCCGGGTGACCCCTAGCACCTGTGCCTCGGAAACAGGGCACCTTCCGGCACCATCACCCGTGCATCAGCACCCGCACCCAACACCACGCCTCGAAGTGCTCCTCACGTGACAACACCTGAGCTCCGGACCCTGCGTACCCCTCCACACACAGTACCACGCCCCAGCCAACCGGACAAGAGGGATCCACAGCCTGCAGCATACTGACCCAATTGGGACTACAGGAGCCATCAAGAGGTCTCATACACAGAAAGGAAAATGATGCGGAGGCAACAGAAACACAAAATGGAAAACACCGAAAATGCAAGAATGAAGAACAGCGAGGAAACAGGAAACATCCACAATGCATCAACAAGTGAGATCACCGACTCTGACCTGCAGGAAATGCAAGATGGAGAATTCCGAATTTTGATCTTCAGAATGATGCCTCAAAGCAAGCGTAGAGGAGATGAAGGAGGAAGTTGAGGCTCTCAGCAAGAATCAGAAAGAAACTCTGAACGAAATGAAGGAATCAATAAACTAATTAAAGACTGCAATAGAAACCAACGCTAGTAGGCTCGACCACATGGAGAATAGGGTATCACTCCTGGAAGACAGCTCATTCAAAACTGAGAACACAGTCAATGATATAGAGAAGATATTACAACAACACACCCTGGCCATTCAAGAAATACAAGACAATGCAAGGCGTCCTAATCTAAGGATAAAAGGCCTTGAAGAAGGTTTAGAAGCACAGACCAAGGGTATAAGAAACCTCTTCAAAGAAATAATTTCAGAGAATTTTCCGAACATAGAGAAAGATGTGGACATACACATACAGGAGACCTCCCCTCACCACGTAATAATTAAAATGACTAACATAGAGGCCAAAGAAAGAATCCTAAAAGCAGTAAGAACAAAAGAACGGGTGACATACAGGGGCAAAAAAATAAAAATCACCCCAGAATTCTCAACTCAAGTCAGGAATGCCAGGAGGGATTGGTACGAAGTACTCCGGACCCTGGAGAAAACAATTTCCAACCAAGACTGAAATATCCAGCAAAGCTATCATTTGAAATTGATGGAGAAATGAAAATGTTCCATGATAAACAAACATTTAAAGAATTCTTGAGGACCAAGCCAACACTAGAGAAAAATCCTGAAATAAATAAACCACAAAGAAGGAAAAAACAAACAATCTTCAGAACCACAGGAGAGGTGAACTCCACCAGGTAGGCAACTAAACAAGGAGATTTGTCACCACAGCAAATAGAAAATAAAACTCAAAAATGATAGGAAACAAAAATCATATCTCTATAATAATACTGAATGTCAAAGGACTCAACTCCCCAATTAAAAGGCACAGACTGGCAATGTGGATCAAAAAGCATAACCAAACTATATGCTGTCTACAAGAAACTCACCTTCTAGCCAAAGATACTAATATGCTAAAGGTAAAAGGATGGAAAAAGATATACCATTCAAACGGAGATCGAAAACAAGCAGGGGTGGCAACGCTTATATCAGACAAAACAGACTATGCTAAAACACATCAGAAGAGACAAAGAGGGTCACTTCCTATTAATAAAAGGAACAATCCAACAAGAAGATATAAAAATAGTAAACATTTATGCCCCAAATGTGGGTGCACCCACATTCATAAAACAAAGTCTTCAGGACATCAGGTCCCAAATAGACCCAAACACAATAATATTGGGAGACTTCAACACACCACTCACGCCACTAGATCGATCCTCCAGACAAAAGATGAATAAAGATTGCTCAGACCTAAAGAAAACTATAGACCAAATGGATCTAATAGACACATACAGACTATTTCAACCAACAACACCTGAATAAACATTTTTCTCAGCTGCTCACGGAACTTTCTCCAAAATAGACCACATACTGGGTCACGAAGCAAGCACCAGCAAATTCTAAAGATGTGATATAATTTCCTGCATTTTCTCAGATCACAATGGATTGAAACTGGAAATTAACAACAGGAAGACAAAAAGTAATCACATAAGTACATGGAGACTGAACGATACACTCCTGAATGAGGACTGGATCAGGAAAGAAATAAGGGGAGAAATAAAAAAATTCCTGGAATTAAATGAAAATAGAGACACAACATATCAAAATCTGTGGGACACCTTGAAAGCAGTGTTAAGAGGAAAATTTATAGCACTGAGTGCCCACATAAGAAAAACAGAAAACATCCAAATAAATAAACTAATGACACACCTTAAGGATCTTGAAAAACAGGAACAGTCGCAGCCCAAAGCCAGTAGAAGGCAGGAGATAACTAAAATCAGACACGAAATTAACGAAATAGAAAATAAAAAAGCAATATAAAGAATCAACAAAACAAGAAGCTGGTTCTTTGAGAAGATTAACAAGATTGACAAGCCACTAACTAACCTAACCAAAAGAAGGAGAGAATCAACACAAATTAACAAAATCAGAAATGAAACAGGGGATATCACCACAGATAGTGGAGAAATCCAGAGGATCATAAGAAGCTACTTTGAAAACTTATATTCCAACAGAATGGAAAACATGGAAGAGGTCGAAAGATTTCTAGACACATACAACCTACCCAAATTGAACCAAGAGGATACAGAAAAACTGAATCAACCAATAGCAAGCACAGAGATAGAAACAGCAATAAAAAGTCTTCCCTCAAAGAAAAGCCCAGGTCCAGATGGTTTTCCAGC